>JASCZI010181249.1:37243-82492 GCA_036250425.1 Stylosanthes scabra | reverse complement strand
AGAATGGAATTACATATACTCCTGATCAGATTGTGGTAAGCAATGGAGCCAAGCAGAGTATTGCTCAGGCAGTGCTTGCAGTTTGTTCACCCGGTGACGAGGTATGCAATGGCTCTATACCCTACTTGTGAAGACATTATGCTAGTTAAAGGAAATTGTTGAGTGTGCTTTATATTTGTGCTGAAAATATGGGGATAGGGGGGGAAATTTTGACTTTAGTCAGATAGGAATTATGTATTTTTTTAAGGGGACACATCTCTTTGGGTTTCAATGAGAGATATTTTTCTCAAATTAAAAAAAAAAAATAAAATAGAAGTTTAGGTTCAACTCTTACTTCTTGGTAGTCACCAAAAAAAACTCTTACTTCTTGGATCCACTTAATCCCTTGTTCAACTGTGTTCTCTCAACAAAGCCAATTAATCTGTCTCAAGAGCCAGTCATCAATAGCATCTTCCATCACCAACTGTAATATCCACTTTGATATCGGAAGGACCTGTGTTCTGCATGAAACAAGATGATAACATTAGCAACTTCAAGTCCTGTAAAATAAACCAATCAGCAGCATCTTAATGCTTAATCTTCTGTCTAGTCAAATTCACATAGAGCTGTCAAGAACCAACTATGCTAAATGTTTAAACTCATAGGAGTAGTTATGGGAATGTTTTATCTCTTTCTCAAGGCTGAAAGTAACAAAATTTATAACAGATTATAATGGTTGTTAAAACTTGATTAATGGGCATGGATAAAGTGGAGATAAAATAAAGTGAAGTGAAAATGAACACTTTATGATAAAAATATTCTTTTCATATTGGGGGAAAATAAATTTTAAAATTAAAATTCAAGATAATACCATACTGACATTCCAACAAATTTTAGTTTCCATGTACTGCTTTTGTGCAGAAATTTTGAACTTAAAGTATGGACAGAAGGTAGATTGACTAATGATCACTAACAACAACATTCAAGCTTTAGCTATGTTCTCCTTTTGATGCTGTATTCTTGTATGTGTTTACAGACTTGTAGTCAAAGTAGGATTTTATGATCTGTTTGAACTCAGTGACATACCTTTGTTCTTTATCTCGAGAGACTTTGTATTTTGTATCTTAACATTCATTTCTAAACCCCTTTGCTCCATGTTTTGTTTTCCTACTGTACTTGTTAAATTTGATTATCATATATTTTGGGTCAAGCGAGCTTTATATGCTTTCTGCAGTTGGAATCAGGCGAATGAAAGATTGCTTCATTCTGAGTTCGTGTTTACAATTATAAAAGCTGTATCTTATTCTTGTGTTGTTTTAGACAACTTAATAAATTCATCCCCTTGCAAACTGTGTAGTTTACATTACCATGTTCTGTAAATGCTTCAGGTGATTATTCCAGCCCCATTTTGGGTAAGTTACCCAGAAATGGCAAGATTGGCTGATGCAACACCTGTGATTCTTCCAACCAGCATATCTGATAATTTTCTTTTGGATCCCAAACTCCTTGAATCTAAAATCACTGAAAAATCAAGAGTACTTATTCTTTGCTCTCCATCTAACCCAACCGGATCAGTCTACCCAAAGAAATTACTTGAAGAGATAGCCCGAATTGTAGCAAAGCACCCCCGGCTTCTGGTAGCTTTATACTTCCATGACTAAACGACGTGCTTCAATATATTTTTCTAGATGATAGTTCCTTTGAAGATATTTTTGGCTTTTTTGTACAGGTTATCTCTGATGAAATTTATGAACACATAATTTATGCGCCAGCAACTCATACAAGCTTTGCATCTTTACCCGGAATGTGGGACAGGACTCTTACTGTGAACGGTTTTTCCAAGGTTATTCTGTAATGATATGTTCTCTTAATTCAAGTTAATATATCTTTTCGGGTATTTTATCATATTTTTTATGTTGTTGATCTCTTGTTTTGTTTACTACTAAATTCATATTTGTTATTTCTTAGTATAATTGCCAATTATGACTTGATGCACAAAGCCTTTGGGGAGGGTAACTTGGGTTAAGAACTTACATGTTTTTGAACTGTGTTCTTGTAGGCATTTGCAATGACTGGTTGGCGACTTGGATATATTGCAGGTCCAAAACATTTTATTACAGCATGTGGAAAGCTTCAAAGTCAGGTACGCTGTACTTTCCATTTTTTTTGGGGTCAGCCATTTTTGTAAACAGTATAGCTCTACTTTTGTTTCCTATTGCTCCCAGACATCTTTAGATGCATAGGGTTTTACAAGATACGGCAACGGTGAGAAGAAGATTTCTTTGTTTCATTAGGATTGATTAAGTTGGAGTAGGATCATTTTTGCTATATATGTGCTCGCTGGCACGTGGCCACAAGCATGCGAGATGATAATTGACACATATTATCTTATTCAGTTCACTTCAGGGGCAAGTAGTATATCCCAAAAAGCTGCAGTTGCTGCCTTAGGGCTTGGCTATGCTGGTGGGGAGGCTGTTTCTACCATGGTGAAAGCATTCAGGGAGCGAAGAGATTTCTTGGTTAAAAGTTTTGGAGAGATGGATGGTGTGAAAATATCAGAACCTCAGGTTCACAAACTCAACTTTTTCTTGTGTCTCCTCCTTCCATTTTCTGCTATTCTACTTTGTAAATGTACTATTCTTTCCACTTTCAGGGAGCATTTTATCTATTCCTTGATTTCAGCTCATACTATGGAAGAGAAGTTGATGGATTCGGTAAAATTGAGAATTCCGAGTCCCTCTGTCGATACCTTCTAGACAAGGGCCAGGTATTGGTTGTGATTGCATATATTTTGTCAGCAATAATCTTCTTGTTTTACTATTTTTTCTGAAAAAAAAAATAGTCATTGATCTTATGTGTATATAAAGTTCAGATACCTGAGGAACATGGTGCTTTGAAAGGTTTAATGCATCGCATTTCGCGGATAATAATCTCATTTGTTTTGTGGTTTTTTTATTTTCAGGTTGCCCTGGTGCCAGGAAGTGCATTCGGAGATGACACTTGCATCCGCATCTCGTATGCCGAATCCCTTACTACCTTACAGGCAGCTGTAGAGAGAATTAAGAAAGCACTTAACCCTCTAAACGCTGCTGCTCTTGTTTGAAGCATATGAATTGAAATCTTTCTTCTACTTTATGTATTTTTATTTTTGGCAATTTGCAAGTAGTTAACTCCTTAAAATAATAGGCTGTGTGTATTTTCTCATCTGAATACCACATCCTAATTGATGCTCTTCATAAAAAGTGAGCTTGGCTGTCAAAAAATGGGTTGTGACTAATAAAATTATGAGTAGTTTATCATTTCATGGTTTATAAATAATTGTATGAGTGAAGGTACCTTTGTCTGATTCATTTGAAGGTACTAGTACTACTGCAGATTCTGAATAATGTTCTACTTAGAAAGAAAAAAAAAAGTGATGATAAAAAACTAATGAGAAAATATAGGGAGCAAATGGTGCAGAGAACCCATAAGAGCCCATGAAGCTAAAGGATGAAACCCTAACCCTAGCCCTTTTTCCTTCTCTGCTGCCGGATCACCGTCGCCGCCTCATCCTTTTCTTCTTGCAGGGCCATCCACGTGGTTCTTCAACTTGCATTCCAAAGTATAGGGATAGTGTACGGTGACATTGAAACATCACCCTTGTATGTGTATTCAAGCAATCAAGAACAACGATGACACCTTGGGTGTTCTTTCCTTGATCTTTTATACAGATTCCGTTCTTCTTCTTCCTCCTGTTCTCTCCTCTCCTTTTCTTCTTATTTCTTCTTCTTCTTCTCCCTCTTCTTTGTGTTGTTGTTGTTGTTATGGTATTGTGGTTGTGATGGTGGTGATGGTGAGGTGAATAGGTGATTGTTGTTGTTGTGGAGGTGGTGGTGGTGTTGTTGTTGGTCGGATGATAAGTTTGGTTAGTTTTGAATGATAATTTTGGTCAATTTCGAATGATAATTTATCTTAGTTTTGGATGATAATTTAGATCAGTTTTAGATGATAACTTATTGGCTCCCTAATATTGGTTTCATAGCATTACTTAAAACTAATATTTTTGAACACAAATGAATATAGAGAATGAATTTAATTAGTAATGCTACACATACAAGCAATTTCACCAATCAAGTTCAACCAAGTGATTTCTTCTCACTCTCACCTAGTTACACGTGCTCTGCCAAAATTTGAAACGTGAAAACACATGCTTCCTCTTCCTCCTCTGCAACTCCTCCTGCTACTCCTCTTCTTTTTCCTCCTTCTTTTCCTGCTACTGTGTTGCCATCGCTGTTGCCGCTGCTGCCGTTGTTGTCGTCGCTGCTGTCGCCGTCCTCACTGCCGCCAACATCGTCGTAATCTTCTTCTTCCTCCTCTTCTATTTTCTCTTCTTCCTTCTTCTCCTCCACTGTTACGTTATTGATGTTGCTGTTGTTGTTATTGTTGCTGTTGTTGATGATCTTCTTCTTATTCTTCTTGAAACAAAACCGGATTTGTTGAACGAAAGAAACGAATATCTTCTTCTTCAATGAATTGAATTTCATCACAAAAATATAACCGAATTTGTTGAATAAAAGAAATAGATTTCATAGTCTTCTTCTTCATCATCTTCTTTAATGAATTGCATTTCATTTAAAAAACAGCACTGAATTTCTTATAAAAACAGATCCAGAATTAGTGAATAAGAGAAAAGAATTTCTTCTCTTCTTCTTCTTCTTCATCATTTTATTCAATGAATTGCATTTCATACATAACTGGATTTGTTGAAAAAAGAAACGAATTTCATATTTTCTTCTTCAAGGAATTACATTTGATTTAAAAAACAGAACTGGATTTCTTATAAAAACAGAATCAGATTTGTTGAACAAGAGAAACTGATTTTTTCTCTTCTTATTTTTCATCATTTTATTTAATGAATTGCATTTCATTACAAAAGCAAAACCATATTTCTTATAAAAACATAACCGAAATTTATTTTTTTAGAAAAAGAAATGGATTTCATATTTTCTTCTTGTTCATCTTCTTCAATAAATTGCATTTCATTACAAAAACAGAACTGGATTTATTAAAAAAACAGAACCAGATTTATTGAATAAAAAAATAGATTTCTTTTGTTTTTTCTCTTTATCATCTTCTTCTCCTCATGATCCTTCTTTTCTGTTGCATTCCTTCTCCTTTTCCTCCTCTTTCTACCTTGTGTTATTTTTTTCCTCATTCATTATCTTTTTTCTTCCTCTTCTTTTTTATTGCCAATGCCATCATCGCCGTCACTGTCATTGTCGTCATCGTCTCCTTCTCTTTTACCTCCTTATAGTCGCTGCTGTCATCGTAGTCTTCTTTTTCTTCTCCTCCATTGTCATCTACTCATCTTCTTCTCTATCATCCACCTTCTTCTTCTCTACTGTCATCGTCCTGCTCCTCCACTTCCTTCTTTTCATTATTGTCGTCGTCCTCCTTCTCGTTATCGCTTCTGCTGCCATTGTCGTCGTCGTCATCATCGTAAAAAGGTTGCAGAAGGAACAGAGGATGAGAAGAAAAAGAAGAAAAAACGCAACACGAAAGAAAAAACATGTGAGATAAAAAGACTTTCTTGAACTCGGTCGGTAAAATTACTTCGTTGTCTATAATCATTGTAAAACGAGGAGTGTTGAACAAGATCTCGAAGTGTTCGGCTTATCCAAAATCTTTATAGCCCTTTACACAAACGTTCCCATAATCTTAGAGCAATTTTTTTCTTTGTTATAACTTGTTTTTGGTTGGATTGTTGTAACTATTTATTTCTGGAAAAAGAAACAGAAAGAACAAAAATGCCCATTTGGATTTCCTTGACTTCTACATTTTTTGTTGACTATTTGACTTCTAGGTTGCCTTGCCAACATTCGTTTTTGGTTTTTGGTCCGGGACATTCTTTTTATATATGTTTTATAAAACAAAAACAAGGGCATTAGTGGGGTATTCGGAACTTGGTTCAGGGTAGGTATTTGGGTCATGGTCCACGTCCAAAAAAAAGTATGAAAGCATTTACTTTTGCACCCATCTAACAGTAGTTTAATGAATATCTCATATGGGATTAGATTTTCCCATCCCTAGACTCGTGCTCAAATCCTTTTGTGTTAAAAAAAATTATTTTTGCATTTTTCTTATAACTTTTTATTCTAAAAAAAATAATAAAAGCAGCAACAGAACATGAGAAATTAGTAAATGAAAATAGAAAATAAAATTTATTATTTTCACTATTTCTTTTCTTTTATAAAATTTTGAATACAAAAATAGAAAATAAAAACATAAATTAAGCCCACCTAATGTTTGGGACTTTGGGTTATTTTAGGTTATTGAGTTAAGAACTTAGTTGAAAAAGAATTTGGTCACTTAGCATTATTTTTTATCATAAAAAGATTTAAACCCTCACAATTTTAACAAAAATAACTAATTTAATACTCACTAAAAATTAAATTAGTGTTTATTAATTTCGCTGAACTAACTCAATTTTTAATGGATAACTATTTATTTTTTTGTTGGTAAACGATACTCTGGACACGACCCATTAAAAAAGCAACATTAGTTTACATATTCCAAAATTTAATTATTGAAATTTAAAAATAGAACGAAATTTGTTTTTTTTAAAAAAAAAAAAAAGAAAAAAGAAGAAGGAGTAAGCTCATATACATTGAACCTAGACGAGGTTTCAAAAATGATTGCAAAAATCAAAATATATGTATGTGATGGCATGCAGCTCTGCCTATTAGCATATCTCAAGGTTGATGCCAAGGAGCCTCAAAAAGCTTCCATAAAGTTAATTAGTGGAATGATGCCTCCAAATTTGCGATCATTAAATAGTGTTCATCATTATATGGGAATCTAGACTTAATTCCGTCTATGAACATTAAGCACTAAGTACTACCTACTATATATTATGCCTATTATTATTATTAAAGTTATTAAATAACTTTTGATTCAGTTAGCAAATTCCTAATGAACTAGTCACCAAAAAAAATTTCTAATGAACTAAATGATGATGATGATGATGCCCACTACCACAACTAAAGCTGTTAAATAATGTTACTATTAGTATTTAGTATTCATGTCAACAAGGTAAGAGATATAAATAAATAAATAGTAAACTATAAGTAAAAGTACCCACCATAAATATTCTACAACAGACTATATTTGATTTATCGTTGAGAATGATAAACGCGCGTTTGAGTGTTTTGAACGCATCAATTTTATGTTTGGCTTGTTTTTCTATTTTGAACGCAGGAGTGATTATCTGTTCTCAATCCACGTGCATAGGAAGCTAAAATTTTTAGCTTTTCCGTTCCGCGTTAGCGTTGGAAACTCTCTACCATTTATTTTCTCCACTAAAAAAGAACACCATGAATATATATATATATATATGAATTTTTATGATCCTTGGTTCCAATAGTTTTTTCTATATATATAAAAAAACATTTATATATGTTTTAGTCACAATAAAAATAAATATTTAATTTTTTTAGTACTTTTTTATATTTTTATATTTTATTCTTTTTATTATATTTCTTTCATTAATATGTTATTATTTTATTAATATAAATATCTCTTTTATATCCCAAAAGAAAAATATAAATATCTCTTTTAGATATATTATTATTTTTGTGATATTTTTATTATTTTTTGTTCTAAAGAATTTTTTATTTCTGTTAGGAGATTTATATTCATGATACTAAATAAAAGAGTACTCAAAGTACTAAATATTATTGAAAAAATTTTTTGACTTTATAAAATTTATGATGATAATTTTTATGCACCGTTTGTTATTGTATTTTTTTTATAAATACAAATTATCGATTATATTAGAAATGATAAATTAAATAAAACATTAATTATAAGCCATAATACAATGATAACTAATATAAAGTTGGAGAAAAATAGTTTTAAGAATAAAATTATCGAGAATATTAGAATAAGAGTGCGATGTAAAAAGAATACTAAATTAATATTGTTATGTTGATATTTAAAATTTATAGAAAATGCGACATATTTAATGAAATATTCTTATAATGTATATATAAAATTTATATTATTTTATGTTATTTTTAATTTAGTAAGTAAATATTAATTTTTATCATAAAATTGATTAATAACATTTATTTAAATATCTAAAATAAAAATAATAGTATAATAATTTAAAAATTAAAAGTGATTTTAAATAGTGTAATCCAAACAACATTTATTTTACTACAATCAATTTTGATACAAAATTGCCAAACATAAATCACGTTAAAGTAAACTTCCTTTTGATCAAAATCAAGTTTTAAGAATCAAGTTGATGCAAATTCAAGTTTACAAACGCCAATCCAAACACACACTAATTAAAGAACTTACTAAAAGTTCAAAGTGATAAAAATACACCTAAAAAATATATTTGTTATGGGAAAAATAACATACATATCATATGAAGTTTTGTTTATTTACTTTGAATTAATGACGAATAAAAATACATCTAAAAGATTATTCAATTCATAATTAATTATCTTTGAATATATTTTTATCATTTTAAATTTTTTATATATATTTTTATCTGTTCTAAAATTTTTATATATATTTTTATTCCTTTATTGGTAAATAATAATTCAACCCAGCTTAATCTAAACCTCTTCCACTAACACTTTCCAAGATGCATGCTTTCCCATTTGGTATCTACTATTTAGGAAACCTTCAATTTGGTTTCGCTCGATCTTTTTGTCCCCTTTGTAAAGGATTTGTTAATTAAGAACTAAGAAGGCGAATAGTAGTGAAAGAGTTTTAGTAACATAATTAAAAAAAAAGTTGTAAAAATTAGCAACATTAATGGCGTAAAACCGTTGCATAACTAATTACAGTCTACAACGGTTACATATCGATACTTTAGAATCTCTAGGAACTTATGTATTCCATAATATTAGTATTCAGATTTTGACATCTTAATTGCACATTTTATGAGTTCATATATTTAAGATTATAACATCCTAGTATTCACTAACTATGCCGCAAATATCATTATCGAATAATAAGAATATTTTTGGTTTTATATATATATAAAACCAAAAATATTCTGTATAATCATAACATAACTTAATAAAATAGAGCCACAATTCAATAGGTGCAAAAACTTTTTTATAAAATAAATGTACATTTATTTAAATGATTCATCCACTCCAATTTAAAATCTGCGAAATTTAGGCTCGAATGTATATATATATATATATATATATATATATACCAACTTAAACATCTAACATCTTTAATTTTCCTTTTAACATAAAAAATAGTATAATATTATGAGAAAATTTTAACAAGGTCGGAGAATTTCTAAACCCTTAAAAAATGAATAAACACTTTGCATGCCTTTCAATTTGAACTTGTATCTGAAAAACATGAGAAAAATATAGATGGAAATTTCAAACCACTGAATTCTCAATACGATAAAAGTGCCGCGAAATTATGATATATAAGCTAGCAAGATCCCACAAAATGATCAGTTGGATTATTTTATCATTTCCTACTCAAACATTTTCTTAATCCTCTCTTTTAAATCTTTCCTTAACTTCTCAAGCTTAATTTCTCATTCCTCACCTTCTGACCCCTTTCATTCTCATAAACTATTCTTGCTTATCCTCATAAACATTTAACCTCATGAACATTTAATCTTAACTTCTAACAGGGCTTAACCTTATCGATGATTCTTCTTCTTTACTTTGAATTTACCTTTTATTTTTAGCTAAGACTGGTATATCTTTTCTTCATTTTCTATTCTTATATCCTTACATTCTAGGTAAATTTGCATAACGCAAACACAAGAAATCCGCACATTATTCGACACATAAAATTTTTCAACAACAAATAGCACATAAACAAACCAAGCAAAACAATCCAAACAATTACACATATATGCATATGATAGATGATTGTCTCTATGGCTAATAAGCTCATTTGGTTGGTTATAGTAGTCAACCGGACCGATCTAGTACATATCTCGGATCACTTTTAGAAACGTACATTCCCGACGACGTTCGTTCACAAACCAACGCTATATTATAAATACCATCTAGGGGTTTCCTGCGATCATTTTCTCGTTAAGGTACGACATTGACGTTCCGTGTACGAGGCTTGAGAGTCCGTTATCATCAGAAGCAAGGACGTTGATCTAAAAGATCCCCCCACAGTCTTCCCGACTCACATTTCCTGCTTCGTAAATCTCGAAGAGGACTATCCCGGTTTTTTATTAAATTCATTTAATAATTGTCACTCTTGAGATGTTTCACTATATATGAAATGTAATAAAGTCTAGGAAGTATTAGAAAACATTACTTTAAAATTTAACTTGAAAATAATAATTTTCAGCCAGTGAATCAATTTAAATTGGAGTGAATCGATTCCCTCGGACTTAATTTTAACTGTTGAAATCTGTCCACATTTGAATCGACTCAATAGCCTTGTGAATCGACTCATAAGGATTTGAAATTTCTACGAAATGAAATGTAAATCGATTCCAATGAGGCTGAATCAATTCCCTGCACTTTAAAAATTCTATTTTTGCTATGGATTAAAATTGAATCGATTCTCAACATTTGGAAGAATTTTCGAAATTTCTAAACAGACTATTGAATCGATTCACACCCTATGAATGGATTCCCTATGTTAAATCCAAATTTGGCTACGGATAAGTTTTGAATTAATTCATAAGAAAGGTGAATCAATTCCTTAAACTTAGAAACCCGTTTTCTTCGAAATTATAGGTCCTATAGATCGATTCATCGAATGAATCGATTCATATGCAGAAAAATAGACTTTGCAGATTTTCAAATGTTTTAACTAAACTTTAATAAAATGTAACTTTTTACTCACATAGCGAAGTTCAACCATTTCAAAAATATTCATTAGAGTTTAAAACAAGCTTTAAATCCATATAAATGTGAAACCTTTCTTTAAATCGGAAATCAAGTTTCGACTCACCAAAATTCGTCTAAAAGCAATTTTTACCAATTTTTGGTAAAAATTTGAAATTTCACATTTCCAATCCAAAATTCTTTTTAAATCATTTTCTAACTCCCAAAACAGTTCGGATTCATACTTTTTATTTAAAACCTTCATTTCAAATCCCAATAACATAATTTAACCATCTCTTGTATAGGAGTTTTAATCATTTCATTTATAATCTTTCTTGAAAACATTTTCTTCAATCACATACATTCATAATCAATCATAATCATCATCATACATCAAACATATTCATCAATCATCAATCGTCATTCATTCATCAAACAATTCAAACATACTTAGCACATATTCATTATATCCTAATTCCCTTCAATTTTTATTTAACATACTTAATTTTTCATTATTTTTTTACCATTCAATTCTAAAGGCTTAACCTAAGTTTAACTAGTCTAAGACATTATACTAGATTACATTTTACATTAGCAAAACTAGAACAGTACCTGCATTTCAAGCTCAACATACACCTATGGTGTTCCTCCGCACCATTGAGCATTCCAAGCACAAAGCCTTTGTACTCATGATCCTATTTAGCTTCCACTACAAGAAATGCATTCGTTACCGATGGATTTACCGGCGGATTTTGGGCCGGACGTTACCGTGAGATTTTGGGGCAAACTTACCGATGGATTTAGGATTAAAAAAATTATGGAGAAACTTACCGACAGATTTTATTTTTCCACGGTAAATCCTCCAGTAAGACTTTGATATAACCAAAATGCGATGCCGCTTCCTCACTTCTCAGTTCTCACCACACCCAAACTCTAACCTTTTCTTCATCCCTCTCTCACCCTCAGCCCCACCCATTTCTCTCTATCGTCACACTCAACATCGCCGGAGAACTCACGAAGGCCAACTGGAGTGCCTACATCACCGATGCCACCGTCACCCATCTCTCTCAAGGACGCTGATTTGGGAAGGAGGAGGAGGGGGTTCTACTTGTGGTCCTTCTTGTCAAGCCCACCGCTGCGCCGCCGCCTTTCTTAATGTGCTTAGTTTGAGTATACCCAAAAATAAATATAAGCGAGAATAATTTTTGTTTGGCTTTTGTAACATTTATATATAAGAATAAGAATAAAATTTCACCTCATCATCAAATGTTTTAATCGCTATTTATTTAATTTTTTCCAGAAAGAAAGTAGCTTTAGCTATCCTAATAAAAAATATTTTTCATGGCTTAAAAATAATCTTTAGATGGAAAAATGAAATTCCCAAACAAACCACAACATCTTTATTATCACAAGATGACTTATTATATTTATTATTTTGACAACACACACATCACTAATGATTATTTGTACTTTCAATATTTTACATAAAGTTACGTACGTACGTACTTAGACGGGGATTTCAAAATACAATGACACTGTCAAACATCATAATTAATAGTTAATTAAGAAGTACTATTAATTATGATTATTTAATTATGACATTCCAACGTGACAATAATAAGTAGATATTATTATTAGAAGATTATTATATTCTTCTTTTATTTTTAACGTTTGAGTCATCATCAGCACTGGATCTTGGAGCTAACAGCTTCTTCAACAGTGAGAAACACTCTTCCATTGATTTTGTTAACAAAGTTTGATACCTTCAGCTTGTGAATCACTTGCCACCTTGGGTTTGCAATGGCTAACTGGTCACACACCATAATATAATACTTTTAAGGAAATTATTATTTGAAAGAAAAAAAATTCACTTAAAAATTAATAGAAACCGTGTTATTATATATAGCTTTTTTTATTAGCTTATTAAGTAAGAAAATATAGAAGCCATGTTACCTGTTTCTTATGTGTGGATAAACTCTTGTGCAGTTCCTCAAGAGCAGCAATTCCAGAGGTGTCAATGTTCACCAAATCTATATCATATTTTATATATATAGAGTGAATATCATATATGATCAATCATATATACTAGCAAAAAACAAGAAGGTAATGAATTATTTATCTTATTAATCAATTAGCTTGAGATTCAAAAATTATTATATATATTAACCTCATCAATTTGTTAATTGATTAGGGCTTTCCTCAATATGTAATGCAGTAAGTATCTATGATAATTTTTTAACTGATTTTATTTTAATAAAGAAAAAGTATAGGCAACCAATAATTTTCTAACCAATAAATCAGCAAATAAAAAATAGAACATCCGAAATTACTGTTTATAGAACATTCACAATGGAAGCTATAGAACATCTGAAACCTAAAACAACCTCAACCAACTTTATATTTTTTTAGAAACAGAACATTCGAAACTTAAAAATAGAACATCCGAAATATAAAAAAATAGAAAATTCAATTTAAATTATTGACTAATGTTGATTGAATTTTTATTGATTACCTAACATGATTTGTTTAATAAAATATGTCTAGATAGTTATTTAAAGAGTTCAAGTAAAAACACCAATAATTTTTTAACTGGTTTTATTTTAATAAAATATGGCTAGATATATAGTTATTTAAAGAGTTCAATTAGAAACACCAAGGAAAGAATTTAATTAGGTTGCATTTGATTGAAGAAACTAAGCTTTCTTATTATATTTGGGGCACTAAAACTAAGTATTTTATTTGACAGTCAAGAATTTAAATTAAAATTTGAGTCTATATCTAAAATTTTAGTACAATTTGAGTCCGTACAGTCCTAAATAAATATATTAATATATATTAATAATATATATTAATATATATTAATATTTGTTGCTAAATATACCATTCAATTCTTCTAAAATTTTAGAGAATATTTTATCAAATAACTTCATTTAACTTTTAAAATTCTAATATTAATATTCATTTCTCTTCCATTAACTTAATTAAATATTTATCTTTCAAATATATGTGTCTTGATATATTTTAAATCAAATATAAACACTAACTTAATTTAGTTTCTATTTTTCGATTTTAGTTTGTTAATCTCTGTTTCACCGTCTTTGTCTCTCTTCCAAATGCAGCGTTAAAAGTCTTAATTTTTTGTGGTCAATATTAGTTCATTTTCTAAAATACTTTTTTCTTCTAAAATTTAAATCTTAAATTATAATTTTAAAACTTCCAAAAATCGAATATTTATTTATTAAAAATTAACTTCAAAAACATACTGGACATGTCAAGGATTACGAGTTGAATTTGGGTTATTGAATTTCCCTTGTCATCCACCGATTCTCCTTCCTCATCACTGACCCATTTCATGATCCTTCAAACCAAAATTGCAAGATTAATTATATTAGTTATTAAGCTAATTAATAATTAAAAATGCATGGTAGAAAATAATAAAATGGAATTATTATTAATAATGAATAAAATACCTTTCTCGGACGAAAGTGGCATTTGCAAAGCAAAGCAATGCAGACTTAACACGTATAATGAGAAGGCCAGGAATCTTAACAGCCATTGGATACTGATTAACATCATAAAACAAATCGGTTCCTGGTAATTTTCCCAGAGTTTCTGTCCCTGGTCTTATTGATATTACAATTATCTTTGAAAATGATACTGCCACCTGCCAATTAATTAATTCTTTTATTAATTCCTACACTAAAAAATTATTATGTTTAACATGTTTATTGATCGCTACCATACTATTAATTTATTAAGAATTTTGTTAATAACATATGTCTTAAACAGTAAAGATGCAATTTTTTAAAATATTATAATTTTTAATAAACATTTTCAATATAATAATTTACTCAAAAGAAATTCATTATTATTAATTTCTTAAAATATGTTCTTAGGACATAAGTTAATTAAGTAAATCTATTAATAACAAATTTCTGATCAGCTAAGAGAGTAAAAGTTTTATTTTCTTAATAAATTGCCTTGGGATCAATTCTTAGAAATAACAAAATGATATTTTTTATTTATAAATTTATTATTATTTGACATATTTAGTAAATCTACTTGCAGAAAACTAATTACTAAATTATAAATAATATATACTAATAATATGATGAAAATTTTTTTTTTTGGGTACGTTGAATTTTTTTTTTCTTTTGAACATATTCCATCATGATAATATCGTCCTTTAACAAAACCTTTGTCATAAAAGAAAATAAAATAAGCAATATCATTGTTATTATTTTGGTCTTGTTAATGGGAATCTTGTGCAAGTGTGAGGATGTGCCTACTTGAAGAAGTCAATGAATATTAACAATTGTATGTTAGAAAAGCAAATAATTAATATTAAAGCAAAGGAAAAGGACAATTATATGCCATTTATAATAATAATATAATTATAATAACATTTAGGTCCCGCCATTTTAAGTGATCAAAATTGAACCTAGCTAGGAACATCATTCCCAAATGGAGAATATTCATGACGTTAGATTTCAACATATAAGTGTGTCCCAATCACATACAGTGGAGTTTTTTGACGAAAAATATTAGATATACAAGTATTTTTGTTAATCAAATATAACTTATTTGTATTAAAATATGTGTCATTTAATTTTTATTAATTTTTTAAAAACAAATCTATTATATCATAATCATCTTTATTCTATTCACATAATTACCATTTCATCTTAGAATTGTCTAATTATTTTTCATGTTGTTGTGGTGCCTTATCATATGGAAAATGGGGGAAAGATTACACAGTTGAATTATTTCCTTATTTTGGCCAAACATGAGCAGATTCCTAAATAGTAGAAACAACAAAGTCTTAATTTCAAGCCAATTGGAGTAATAGGTTATCCACTCGTTTGTGTCCACCAATATATAACGGATGAGAAAGAACTGAAGAAACATATTGCGTTTCATGATTATTTTCACCAGTAATTAGATTAAGTGTTACTCTGATTTGACAACAACTAGCTAGGAATTTGAAGGATCATTATGATTTTTTATAAGGTGGCTTATGTATGTACATGCGCTGTGCACATAATATTTGAACACCATAAAATCCTAAGCTCTGATACCATGTTAGAAATAAGAAAACAATATAAAAAGAGTATTTTGTGTATTCTGAATTATGTGAAAATACAATGTACAAAGAGGTATATATAGGTGTTAGAGGAATCAAAATCATAAAAACGTAATATTCTACAATAAATATACAGATATGCTAACTAATGCTAGTTGATTCTAATTATCCTAATTATTCTCTAACATTATGATTTTTTTTTTGAAATTTATGGAATTTTTTCATGGGTACTAATCATTCATCTCTGATTTGTATATTATAACTGGCCTTCTTTTAAGTGGTGGAAGAATTATGAATGAAATTAAACAATAATGCTATATGACTATTAGAATTTATTATTTATTATCATCACTTAATCTTCAATATTAAAAAGTATTAATAAAAATATAATATTAAATAACTAATAATTAAAAGGATTGAGAGTTGATGATGAAAATAAATTAAATTAATAATTATTTAATATTTTTCTCTTTATATATATATATATATATGAACGATTAAAATAACCTTCCAATAATAGTATAAAACAAGTGAGTTATTAGCTGAAAAGTCAAAGCATAAAGAAGTGAGAATGATTATGATTTTGATTATTGTTACTCACCGCAACAAGAAGACCAATCTCGACAGAAGCAAAGAGGACACCGAAGAAGGCAGCAAGGCAAGCAAGGAAGTCAAACTTATCAACCTTCCATATCCTCAAAGCTTCGTTGACATCTATGAGGCCAGGCAGTGCTGAGAGGATCACAGAAGCAAGAATGGCGGTTGGTGTGTAATATAATAACTTTGTCAAGAACTGCAGCGATATCAACACTGTCATTCCCATCACTATGTTTGACACTAATGTTTCACATCCTGCTGCATAGTTCACAGCAGTTCGGGAGAATGAACCTGTAATTATTAAGAAACCATTTTCATTCATTCACATATTAATCAACTGAAGAGTAAGAGTAGTGCTTAGATAACTAATAGAATAATATAGCAGTCAACAATTAGCTAATAGAAAATAGATCATATAAAATAATAAAAAATATATCATTTAAAATAATAAAAAATAAATTGATCAGAATGGTGGTACTAACTGAAGGATGATGATAAATGAGAATGTTAACTGATTATTAATTAAGAAAAACAATCATGCTACATGTATGTATATCTCTTTTCTCTAAACAAGTCAAACCAAGTGAATTTACTCACTCTCATTCTATACGCATAAACAGAATATTACTACTAGAACGAATAAAAAATTTAAAAGCAAACGAACATGTTTTAAAACCTATTCATGTCAACAATAAAAATATGTTCGTTGTACATATAAATTTCTGTTCGTACAGTGCGCGCGTGAACAACTTGTTTGAACTTGGTTGAAAAAAATAAATATGCGTCTAGAATTATTGTAAGAAAATAAGGACTACTAAAACTCTCTCTTAACTCAATTATATATTTAATATAATATAATAATTAATGATAGACAAAAATACATCAGATTTGCTTATAGTTTGGAAATATTTTTATTAAATCAAAAATTTTAATGTGATATTTTAAATATATTTAATTAAACCAATTTTATATTAATATTATTATATATTTTAAATAAGAAAAAGACTAGGGAACCAACACATTATAATTCATAGGAGCAAATACATACTACGGATGATAACTCATATAAATTTTAGGAGCAAACACATACTACGGATGATAACTTAAGGTTAGATATGTGAGTTACGGATGATAACTCATATAATTTTGCATGATAACTTAATTATTGATTCCTAATAGTTCTTTAACATTGATTGGTTAACATTGTTCTTTAAATAATTGTTATTATATACATATTGATATTGATACTACATTTTGACTTTGAACCATTAAATTAGTCTCTCCGCCGGTTCACTCAACCATTCTGGTTTTTGTAACATTATTGCTTTTAGTTGCCTCAATATAGCTCTCATACTTGTGTTTTTTTTTTTAATATATAATAAGTGTTCCTGTATGTAATATATCTATATATTGTGATCGATTTGTTTGAACATCCTAAGTTGACATTATCATCATTAAACACTAAAAAAGTTGAGAATTAGGTGTACTACTTTTTGGGGAAAATAATAAAGATTCATACCAGTAGCAACATAGCAAGAGGTGAAAGATCCTATTATGTTGGTGAAGCCAATTGAGAGCATTTCTTTGTTCCCATTAAGTTGGTATCCTTTCATGGATGCAAAAGACCGTCCAACAGCAACAGATTCCTACAGTTAATTATTGCCGTAAGAAACCAATATAATTTGCATCACCGTGATGAAACAAACATGCTAATTATGATTGTAATGTTAGATTATTAGTACACAAATAAATACATGTTGTATTTGCTAATAGTCAAAATAATTCATAAAAGAAAAAGTATTTTTAAAAGATATAATAATGATGAATCAAATGGGTGCTTTTACTAATTAAATAATAATGCGCTGCCAAAAATATTACGCTTCATATTATCATTTAACTAATCAGAAAACAATTTTTTATTCACATTTATATTTTAAATTTCATTTATATGTACTGTCAGCGTAAAAGAATTTTATACATATATCCAATGAGAGATTATCCTGCATCAAAAGTAATTAATTTGCAAACGTACTATTTATAAAGTCATATAAATATATGAATCATTTGATGAATATGTAAAATTATTTACACTGTAAGTGCATCAAAATTAAACTATTATATCTTTTAGGAATCAATTTAAGGTATTTGATCTTTTAAGAACTAAATTAATATATGCTTAATTTTCCATGGATTATTTTAACTATTAATCCCAAATTGTATAAAATAATTTTACAATATTAGAGTGTATAATATCTATATAATTTATCGTAAAGTATAAAAATGTTCTCCAAAAGTTTGAATAATTTTATTAAAAAAGGGAATATTCCAAGAAAATTGAAAAAAGGGTTGCTCTAAATATTAAAAAAGAAAATTATAGAAAAAGCTAAAAAAAATGTGTCGCTTTAGATATAAAAAACAGTCAACTCTAAAATAACTTAGATAAATATTGCCTTAAATATCTAAAAAGACATCCCATAAAGTATTGTCATAAGTGTTGTTTATGTATTAGTAAGGCCACTTTTCAAAAGTGTTGTATTAAAGTTCTTTTAAAAACGTTGTATTGAGTTCTCAAAGACAACCCTTAAGAAAAGTTGTTTTTTAAAATAGAAAATAACACTTTTTTCGTTTTTCACCAAGAGAGTTCCCTTTATACAAAAAGCGATGCCTCATATCAAAGGTAATGCCTGAATAGCTAAGCCCATCAAAAGCGTTGCCTATGACCAACAATTATTGCTTTTGATCAAATGCAACCTTTTTCGTCTTTTATGCAACATTTTTTAAGGCTGTCTTACAAAGAATTTGTTGTAGTGATGACTAACAAAATCATTTTGAAAGACACGAACAATAAATAATCATCTAAAAGATTAAAAGAGTGATTAAAGTAACCGGATATTAAATATGAAGCCTTGGAGATCAAATTTGTATGAGATGTTTTGCATGTGTTATTAGAAAATTATGGTACTTTCATCCTTAAAATTTAGTAATTTTTTGTAATAAGTAGTTTTTTTTCATTTTTTGTGAACGACTTAAATTCTTCAAAAAAAATGGAAAAAACAATTTAGACACATTTGGTTTTTATTTTTTGTGTGCATTTTTAAATAAATATCCAAATGTACGTTTCACACAAATTAAAATTGAATGTATAAGCGATTTGTTAAATACATATATAAATTATTTATATTTTTTTAAAAATGTGTTTTTTTAAAAATTATTTCTGTCATGTTTTTAAATCATTATTCGTGTGTTTATTTAGTGGCAGTATAATTTAGAGTTATTTTTCTCAACAAAACAAACTTTCAAATATATCCACTTTTGAATTTAATTTTAATATACTATTAGTGTTAGATGTTTTTTTTTTCGTATCTAGTGTAAAGATGTTTTACACGTGTATCCAATTAATTAAGTAACGTTAATAAAAATAATTTTTTCTCATTGATCTCATAATTAGTCATCTAAAAGAACGAATGTGATTGCACGATTGTGTAAAGTGTTTTATACTGTCAGTAGATTAAAATTGCAAATAATTAATCAAATCAAATAATATTTTTGAAACAAGAGTGTAAGTAATATACTGACAGTGAGGGCAACAACAGCAACGATTAGTCCAATTTTGGCGACTTCTCCAACATTGGGATCATTGAAATCCAACATATGAATGGAGCTTGGATTCAATCCCCCTTTAACATGTTTCACAATTTTGACTCCATTCTTATCAGCACGTGTCACAAAAACCATTAGAGTTGATAGCACAACTGATATTAGAGGGGAAATTGATGCCAACCAGAACAGCTTCTTCTTCTTTTTACCCTACAATAATTAATGTAATTAATTTATCAACAAGTTAAGGATCATTTTGAGGGAATTCATTTTCAATCGAAAATTTGATTGTTATTATCACTCACCAGAAATCTAGTAGATAGGATGAATACCAGGAACGAGCATCCTAGTATGAAATTGCGAGGATTCCACTGTAATTCAACATATAACAACAATGTATATATTTTCCCAGCCATTCATACATCAGAAAACAAAAACTTAATTGTTAGTGCATTATATTTATTGTCACCTTATTATATTCTTTAATCTATAATATTAGATATACAATAAATTCTATATGTAAATTTATTTATCTAATCGAATTTAATAAAACTATTAATTTCTATGCCGAAAAAAAAAAAAACTATTTTAGTGTCAAATATATAACATCAAAAATAGCATATAAATAAGTTTTTATTTGACAACAAGCTGATCTTTTATTTAACATGGAAAAAAATGATTTAATTGAATTTAATTATTGAATAAAATAAAGATACAATTAAAATTATTATTGTTAGATGTACAACAAGAAATAATAAAGGTGATTGCCAATTGGGGTTAACTAAATTGGTGCTAGACTTTCGATTTTTCGTTATACGAATTTGAAGCACCAATTATACAAAAAAAAGTAATAATAATAGAGGTGATTAATTAAATAATTATGAATATGAGGATGATGAGTAATGTGTGTATACGTACGGGATTATGAATTGCTTGCCAAACAGCTTTAATGACAGAGATAATGTCGGTTTTGGTAGTAAAATGAGAGACTCCTAAGAGTCCCTTCAACTGTTGAAGGCCAATAACAACGGCTGCTCCTCCCACAAATCCAACTATTGCTGCGTGCGACAAGAAATCCACAAGGAACCCCAGCCTCCAAATTTAACATACATCAAAATACAATAATCAATAATGTTAGGGTTAGCATTACTGGTAAAATTTGAACATAACCAAAATAATTAAAAAGTAAAGAATGGATTAGTATTAGAAATTAATTAATTAATTGTACATAACGTATACCTGAAAAGTCCAAAGGCGGTCTGAAAAATACCAGCAAAGAGAGTGGCAAGCAAGACAAGTCTGGTGTAAGCCATTGGTTCAGAAACAGGATCTTTTAATTTCTCAACCATTGAAGACAAGAGCAGCGACACCACCGCCACCGGCCCTATTGCTATCTCTTGCGACGTTCCCATTACGGCATAGATCAGTGGTGGCACAACACTCGTATCTGATAATAATAATTTTGTTAGAGATATAACTATTCATATATATATTATTTTTTTATTGGCTTAAAAATTTATAAGTGCAATTTTTCAATTTACTTTCATCATCTCAAAGGGAAAGAAAGAAAGTGAGAAAAACGTGGCTTACAAAGGCCATATTGAGGAGCAAGGTTTGCTAAGGTCGCGTACCCAATGCTCTGCATTCAAAGTTCAAATTAATTAAGTAACCAACATTATGCAAGATAGGAAAGTCAGAGATATAATAATTTATTTTTCTCTTCTTATATATCCGTTTAAATTTTTCAGAGTAATTGCAAAAAGATTAATATTTTATTTACTATTTATTTTTCCATTTTCCATTTCCCCCCATCTTATTAGATTCTTTCAGCAGCCAAATAAAACTATTACTTTCCAAGGGGAATTCGCGTTAGTGGCTTGCAATTTTCTATGTTAAATTGTTAATCAAGCATATAACTTTTTTTAAAACTTTATTCTTAAAAATTCGTCCATGCATGCTGTATCACTAAGAATTTAACTAACATATATAGCTAATAAATTAAAGAAATTGGGACGATTTTTTACACTAAAATTTGTCTTTTGCAATACAAGACTCAAATTTGAGACTACCCAGATTATAAACTAAGTATTTACTATCATACCAGGATATATATGTATGGATATAAAGTCAAATTAATTTAGTAGAATTAATCATCATACCTGTGGAATACAGAGACTTGCAATAGTGAGGCCAGCAAGCAAGTCTTTCCTGAACTTAGTTGCAGTGTAGCTTCTTCCCCACACAAGGATCGGAAAAATCTTCTGCAAAGCTGAAAACAAGACCTTGCTCCATGATTCATCTCTCAGTGAAAAAAAGTTCTTCCGGAAACGCGAGATACTTTTCCCCACTGAATCCGTGACCACGCGCCATGGACTTGGTGGCTCCGGAGGGTTAAGAACCCACTGGGACCTTACGTGGCTTTTTTGGTTCTTTTCGATGTCTACCTGCATATCCTCGCCCTTAGACGAGGACATGTAGGTGGGTATCATCGCCGAAGAAGCCATGATGGTGCTGAAGTGTTTGGGAGAACTTCTATGTTCCCACGAATAGGGAATACAAAGCTCTTTGATGACTACACTCTCATCAAACTTAAAGCTAGTTGATATGAGGTTCAAGGAATTAAGAGTTGTAAACATGCCTTATATATAAGAACAACAAAAGGGTTTGCCACAAAAGGTTATTAATTATTATATATAATAAATTACGGTTAATTATACCGTACATATTCATGTTATACATCGGTGAATGACAAATATATTATATGAAATACTCTGATAATAACATTATTGTGTGGTGAAGAAAAATAGTAAAAAGCCTGTTTTACCTTTTTTTTTTTATCTCTATGTATCGAGCTCTTAAATTTTTTTTATCTTCTTTTATTTCTCGCTATTTTTTCTCTATTTTTTATTATGAATAACTTTTAATACTAAAAATAATAATAATATTAGATATACACCTATTTTATTTAATTAAGATCAATCAATTTATTTTATTTTATGCGCTCCTCTTTCTCATATCAGCACTCTATTTTCTTATTGTTCTTCTCCCACGTGCTTCTTCTCCTTCTTCTAGCTCTCTTCTTCTTCTAGCTTCTCTCTGTCAACCACCAACACTCTTCTTCTTTTCGTGCCCCCTCTCTTTCACACTAGTACTTTTCTTCTATTTTGTTGTCGTCATTGTTGTCTTCTCTTTTTTTTTTATATAAGTTTTAATGCCTTTTCAGAATCAATTACATGTTTGATGTTTTGTGTTCGAATTAGCATATGCACCAAATCCGATCGTACAAATTTTAACTCTGTATTCAATCAATCAAATGTTGTTGATGTTTGCGTTGATGAAACCGTTGTTCGATTTTGAACTTTGTTGTTTACTATTTTTGTTTTAAAAATAGTTGTGGATTTCGATTCTATTTACCAATGCATTCCAATTCTATATTTTTAGATTTTATGTGATGTTGATTTTTTTAATTTTGGTTTTATTTACCAATGCATTACGGTTCTATTTACCGATGTATTTTGTATCTATTTTGCAATTTTCATGTAATGTTGATGTTTGTGCTGATGTTCAGTTTGCTATTATATTTTTAATCTATTTACTAATGTATTTTGATTATGTTTTTACGAGAAAACGACGATGTAACAAAGCAGCAAGAGGAGGAGAAGAAGAAGATGATGATGATAACAACGACAGTGACGACTCAGACGCAAACAAATAAGAAGATAATGAGATGAGATGGCATACACAAAGGAAGAAGAAAAAAAACGTAATAGAAGTAGAATGAAGAGGAAGAAGAAGAACGTAACAGAGGTAGAGTGTATGTATACATGCTTTTTGTGAGTGGATTAAAAATGCTTGGTTGAATTTAATTATATAAAATAGGTTTACGATAGCATCA
Organism: Stylosanthes scabra; assembly: GCA_036250425.1. Taxonomy (NCBI): domain Eukaryota; kingdom Viridiplantae; phylum Streptophyta; class Magnoliopsida; order Fabales; family Fabaceae; genus Stylosanthes; species Stylosanthes scabra. Next base: position 58,515 of record JASCZI010181249.1, on the reverse strand, counting down.
CCTCAAGAATAAAATGTATAAAAAAAACACATGCAAAAATAATGCTTATAAATATTTCTCAAAAATAAACTATGAAATTTATTTTCGTGCTTACACTAGGATTGAATATGGACAAGCCGACCTATTTAAACCCGTAAAATAAACGGGCTGGTCTCATATACCCGCAGTCTCGAATTACAAGGTTGGCCTGTTTAAGGGCAGTCCGTGGACCTATGCAGGCCGTTCGTATATTATCATTTAAAAAAATACATAATTAAAATGGGTCTGAATTTAGCTTTTTTATTTTTATATTTTTAACTCTTTTGGTTTTAAAGGGCAGGACCCTCTATTTAGTATAGATTTCTTTTGGGTTAAAATATGGTTTAAAAAGTTTAGTCTTATTGAAAATTTTTCCCAACTATAAAAAATAAAAATTAATAATATAAACGATATTGCGAACGTCTCGACCAAACGGACTAACCCATTTAAGAATTAACTATTCTTTATTCCAAGTGTATAGTTTGTTATTAAAAAATGTACACATAAAAAAAAATAACTATCACATATTTGTGTATAAATAAATATATATTATTTAATTTATTACTCCAAAAAATTATTTTTTTACTAATAGCTTTATTGAATGACGGCTTTGTAGTTAGTCAAATGGTGCTAGAAAAATTGGCGTTGATAATTTTTACGACGTTAAAAAATCGTCGATAATATTATTATAATTTAAAAAATGAAAAATAATTATACTATCGTCTAAAAGTGAACACTACAAGAAAAGGCAGGATTTAGTGACGGTTTTTTTTCTCGACGTCTTTTAGCCGCCACGAAATGGTTTTACGGCGATTACCCAACTGCCGCCTATAACGGCATTGTTAAACGGTTTAGCGGCGACTTTTCATAACCACCGGAACAACGGCCACAAAACACAAAATACCGTGGCGGTGCATTTTGTGACGGTTTAAGAACCGCAAACCGCCGCTAAATGACACTAGTTGAAAACTCGCTAATTTTTATTAAACCGTTACAAATCAGCGGTTCAGACTCGTGAACCACACTCTTCTGTAGTGCAACTAGGAAGCTCCTTCTTTCGAGAATTAATTCTGAAAATTCCTTGGGAGTGATGCAAACCAAAAGTAAGGGGTAGTCCAAGTTTCTTCAGCTACTAATTATATATATATAGAAGGTTGTATAATATGTAAGTTGTACATTATTTTGAATGATTTAAATTAAATTATTAATATTTTTATTAAGATGACTTATTAAATTGTGGTTTATATTTTATCAATTATTTATAAAAAATATTTCATTAACCTTAAAAATTGAAGTTATGACTTTTAATTAATTAGATTTGAATGATATAGAATATTATTTTTATTACTTAAATTTTCTTTTATTATAATTTTTAACTAAATTTAAATCTAAGTTAAAAATATTAAATAAACAAAAATACATTTTGTGGCGGTTCCTGCCATTTATTTGTTCTGTGGCAGTTCTTGCATCAACGGGTGCTAAACTCATCAATTTCGCGACAATTTTTTTAACCATCACAAAAACCGTCAACAATGTCTGTTAAACCGTCGCTAATAAACCGTCGATGTTAGTCAGATTTGTTGTAGTGTTTAAAATTAATGTAATTTTACCCACGGCTTTTATTTGCTAAAATGTATCTTAATATTTTTAAATATTCCTGTTTCAAACCAATAATTATATGCAATACCTTTTCATTATTCAAATAGACAAATTGAAAATATTCGATAAATGATATAATATATTTTTTAACGATGATAAATATAAATTAGTATATTATCAATATAGTGATTATTTTTTATTAAGAAGTAATGCAATATAAATGAAATTGGTTATGGCTAAGTTTGCTTGAAATGAATTTGTAAGCCTTGTCCCATGTATTTTCGCTTCATAGGAACTAGTTAATCTTAAGATTGGGAGAAAGAAATTGGGAGACAGAGATACAGTCATACAGACTACAATAAATCTATACATTACTTAGTTTATGAAGTGATAGATGATTCACCCTTATAAATTTCAACATACTTAATATGAGACTTGTAATTACTGTTTCTCGTCTAAAAAAAAATCATATACAGTATCATTAATTTTATTTGTATACTAAAATAAGCTATCAAAGTATAATACACGTTGAAATACAAAATATATATATAGTTGAATTTATTTTTAGTGTGTATTTTATATTTCAATATGTATTATACGTTTGTAGTTGATTTTGGTGTACACCTAGCATATGTAACTCATAAATAAGTGGGTGACCAATAATATTGGATTAGATAAATTATATTATCACTTTAGAATTGAGATTATGTGAGTTTAATTCTATCCCAAAATTTAACTTATAAGGTAAAAAACATCTCAAATTTATAAACTCTCAAAAAATTAGATTCTAGACGTGAAATTTGTAATATTATAAAAGTTCTCTCTTTTTGTTTATTAGATGCTATAATTATTAAAAACTATATTTCAAAATTAATTTTAATATATTTTCTCTTAAAAAAAAAATAAAATTCTTGTCAAAATTAGTATGTCCTATTTGAGCTTTACACAGTCAACGACATTCTCTTGCATAATTTAATTATGATCTAACAGAAGCACTTTATAGAGTAGCTTGTTTTTGGTCCCACTAAAATACTCCTCCATACTCCAGCCAGTAGTAAGGCTAAGCACCACTCCACCAGCACCATAGGTTTAATCAGATACATTGAATCTAGACTATTCTTTCAAGACTTGTTAGGTTAGTTAATTAAGAATCCCCACACAAAATTAAAGAGAACGAGGTGAATGACATGGATTCATGGAAGCCAGATTTGTAATGGTGCCTATGGATTACACTCATTAGTAATAAGTGGAATGTGGATTTTAGTTTGTATACTTTAGAAGCAAAGTAGTGATTGATGATCTGTTGTCATGTGGTAGTGGTTTGATTAAAATAGTAAAACCCTATCTATTGATGCAGCTGAATATAGTTTGAGTTTATTTTATTTTTCTTTAGGTAACAAGAAAATCCAAATCAAGAGAGGTAATGTGTATGGTGTGGTCTGGTGCTTCCAAGAGTCGAATGGTTGCATGATTCATCCTAACACGTACGGGTGCGCACAGGCCGAGCTGGCCGGATTTGATAAGACTCGAATCCGATCCTAATAACACATTAGGTTTATTCTTTTAATTTAAACAATACATCGGGTCGGATTTGACAAGATCCGAACCCAGTCCTAATGGACTCAATATAAATTTATATATATATAATTTTGTGAATTTTATATATAATAGAATAATAAAGTTTTAATTTTAAATATTAAATTTAACAAATATTATATTACGTCTATAGCAAAATAAATTATTTTAAACAAAAATAATATTATATAATATACAAAATATTAATTAAAGTATAAAAATATAATGTTTTATTATTAATTTTAACTTAAAATATATTTTTAATTAGAAAAAATAACTTCAAAGTCGAATCGAATGACCCAAACCCGGCCTGAAAATCACAATGAACCAAAAATAAAACACCAAACTTGACAATATTTACTTCGGGCACGGGTTGGGTTGCAAGCCGGTCTTGATCATGATCACTCCTAGTAACAGGGTAACATGTGTTATTAAAAATGCGCGTCAATTGTCAAGGCAAAAAAATGTATTATGCGGGAAGAAGAAACGAAAAAAATAAATTATTCGAGATAAATCTTATTTTAGTCTATGAAATGGGCGAATTTCACTTAAATTAATCTCTAACTTTCTAATTGTAAATGTTTGCTTTATAAATTTGTGACTAAATTGTGATAGTTGGTATTTTTTGTTGGGATAATATTGTTTGGATAGCAAGGAGATAAAAACATGGTTCGAGACTTTGAGTATTGTCTCAGCCAAAAAAAAAAAGAAACTTTGAGTATTGTCACTTTGTATTTGTCAACAAACTTTTTGGTAATATGTACACCAAAAAAAAAAACTTTTGATAATATTTTTATATACCATCACTGTGGACGACCATCAATAGTGACCAACCATCAATAAAATAAAAAATAAGATGAGTTTTAAAATAAAAAGACTTTGCCAAAATAAAGATTACTATATAAATATTTAATTTTATTTTAAAAAATTAGTAAAAATAAAATAATTAATTAAACCATTAAACCTTCATGTAATAGTTAAATCAAAGGCAATTTTTATTCCATTCAAAATTTTAATTAAACCTTTCATGTGTACCTAATATTATCAACAAAATTTGCTTACAACTAATTAGGTGACCCTAAAAATATATTTAAACATTTTTTTTGACAATTAATGGCAACCAAGAAATTCATCAAATTTTTTTCTTCAAATTTTCTTATTTTTTTAAAAATTTACTCTACTACTCATCAATTAGCAGTAATTTTCGGCTTTTTTTTTCTTTTTTTTCCCCTAGAAAATGAAATAGTCTTGTCATGATTCTTGGAAACACTTTGCTCTTTATCCATTGCTGAAAAGAAGGGCAAAATAATAAGGTAGCTAGAAATGATGATCATGAAAATCATATAATATAGTGGTAGGGTTAAACAGTATTAGGCATTATTTTTGCAGCACCAAGAGCAAGACATGCATCTACAGCTTCACCCACAGAAACGAAAACTCTTCCTCCAATTTTGCTCACAAAGTCAGCTACTCTTAGCTTGTGGATTACTTGCCACCTTGGGTTAGCCATCACCAACTGAAAATCCACACATACCAACACAAATAAATAAATAAATATGCATTAACTGATATATCTCGTGTAGTCGTGTTTACATCCTTTAAATATGATTTTGATATTTAGTTTTTTTTTTTAACAACCAAATATGAATTTTCTTTGTTTTTTGTTAAAAATAATTTAAATACATAATTAATTTATAATAGTTGTATTTTTATACGAGTGTTAATATTGTTTGGCATAGAAAAAATCTAAAAAGTATTTGGTATATAAATATTATTTTTCTTGAATGATTAAGTAGCTAGTTTATAGGACTAGTATTATTAGGTCTATAACCCAAACAATTAGATTAGAAAATTATACTAAAAATAGAATTAATTTATAATAGATTAATTGTATTTGGAAATGAAAGAACTTTAAGGGTGCGTTTGGTTTGCGTTTTCATTTTCTGTTTTCGTTTTTAGTATTTTCTGTTTTCTAGATTTTGTGAAGGAAAAAGTGAAAATAGTGAGAACAATATAATTTAGAAAATAAAAAACACTAAAAATGAAAACAGAAAATGAAAAAGCACCTTAATTTTTTCTCTTTGACCTCTAAAGGATGTCTTCCTTTGGTTTCTCTCTAAATTCTAATAATTCTTGTTCTAATTGATATTAATCTTATAACATACATTTTTTGCAAAATTCACCTCTTTTTCAATTTAGAAAATTTTGAGGTAGTTGCATTGATATTTTTTAAAATTCCTGGGTTTATAACCATTGATTCAAACCTATAAAGATTTATAACCCTTCCATCAACGGTTATAAATCTTGGAGTTTGATACTTCAGGATGTACCTGACTTTTTTTCTAACTAATATATATGTTAAAAGAACTTATTATGAAGGTGAATATTATTTAAAATTTTTAAAAAATTTTATTTTAATAAATGCACAATCAATGAATTGAAAATTGAAAATTTTGAATTAGTAACATTATTGTATGTCGCTAAAACTCAAGTTAACTAAATCCTTTTTAAAATTAGAAAATAAATTGTATTCTATTATGAATTATTACATGATAGGTTTGTTGTATGCAAATTTCACAGATAAAAAAATTTATTTTTTAGATATTTTATTTTAATGTAAAGTATTGTATTTTTTTTTTTTTTGGACTTGTAAAGTATTGTGTTTAAAATTAACTAATCGTTAACTTATTCATTGTCATTTTATACTTTCACAAACATATGAAACTTCAAAAATAATTGCATGACCTTAGAACACATTTAATACTTATTTTATAAGTTATGTTTGTCTCTAAATTTTACTATGTTTTATATTTAGGACAAATCTATTACCGACAAAAGTTTAATTTAAAGAACTAAATTTATTATTCTCCTCATTTTTAAATAATGAATAAAAATTTAAATATATGTCTTAATTTTTTAAAATACAAAAATGTTAAAAGATTTAAAATTGTTTTGAAAAATACATTAAAATTAGTAATTATTACTTTTCAAATTGAAAGATTTTTTAAATAATAAAAATAAAAAGCTTACCTTTACTCCATGTGAAATCAAATTCTTGTTCAGTTCCTCCAGAGAAGCAATTCCCGCTGTGTCAATATTCGTAAGACCTATCAATTTTATTTCATTATATAAACAATGTCAAATTTTCTAGAGAAAAAACAAGAAAATTAAATTTGATACATTCATGCTAACCTAGCAACTGTTTTAAATTTTATGATATATTTTATATCTATGTACGAAAAAACAATCTAAATTGATATATAAATTTTGAAAGACTCAAGCTCACCTGAGATATCAAGAATGATGAATTTTAAAGTGCTTCGTCCCTCTTCTTCCTCAGCATGTCCATCATCATTCACCCATCTCTCAATCCTTTCAAAACAATTTAAGGCATTTTTCATGAAATCATTAAATCAAGAAGTAAAATAATGGATATATAAGGATGCACTCTTTTAAGGTTTTTTTTTTTTTTTCTAATTGGTTGCTGCATGCATAAATAGGAACCAAACCTCCAATATTTGCTTAAGCGAACTAGTGAACTAACCACTAAATCAGTCCAATAAATTGGCTTGTATCGTAGCTAAATTAAAAATTATTATTTGACTATTTTCACACTGTACAAAAAATTCAACTCTTCCTCAAAGATAGGGCACCTGATTTCTCATTATTTCTTTTATATGACAAAATATAAATCAAGTTAATTTTTTAATAGCACTTAATTAAATTTCTTTTTCAGTAGAAAAACTTTTGACTCATGATTACTGCCTGTAGTTATAAGAGCTATATGAACTCATTAATTAAACTTAAAGAAACTAAAATTACTCAGTCATATTTACAGAAACACAAAGCACCAATTAACCCATAGAATAATTCGTACTTATTAAAAAACTCTAAAGTATGTTATATTATTGGAAAGTACCTTTCTCTAACAAGAGTTGCATTTGCAAAGCAAAGGAAGGAAGATTTTGGAGAAAGAATCAAAAGGCCAGGAATGGAGAGGCCCATTGGATATTGCTCAATGTCTCCAAACACATCTGTTCCAGGAAGCCTTCCAACAACCGTTATTCCAGGCTGAATTGCCACCACAATTAACTTTGCAAATGATATTGTCACCTACATTAATATTCATTGTTCATTATCTTATTACAATTCATGCATGCTTAGCTTCACACAAGTAGTTATTCAAAAATGCAATACGCATTAAAAAAAAATTATACATAATGTATTTATATACAAATATATATATTATTTCATTTATTATTTTATATATGCAAGATGAATGCATACAAGAATTCGCTTTTTAGTTTATACATGATATGAGATATTTGAACATTGCTAATTTTAAAATTTTATTAGATATAAAAAACACACCTATATGAAATATTTAAAAATTATCTTGATAACAAATAATTAAGAATTTTCAATATCTTTTTATTTCGCCACAATAGCAAAGCAATTTAGGAGATTTATTGAATTTAATCAACACTTAATACCAATTATTTCTAAATTTAATCAAAATTTATCAAGTTATAATAAAATCATATTTAAAACTAGTTTAAATTTTTTAAAATGCGTCCAAAGAAAATTTATTTATTTTTTTTATTAAAACATAGTTGATTCTAAAAACTGGACATATTAAATAATCGAAAATACTGTATGTACATCTATTTTGTCTTATCAAATCTAATCAAGTCATTTAATTATATGCTAAGTCGAAGGTTATTTCAATGTTAAATATTACAAAAAGAAAAATAGCATTGAAAAAAACTGTTTATCGAAATAGTCTTTTATTTAACATAAAATAAATAATTTTATTAAACTTGATTGAACAAAATAGATGTATATCTAAAATAATTGTTAAACGAGTGATATGAAAAGTACCGCAATTGCAAGGCCCTTCTCTACGGAGCCGAATAAGACCCCAAAAAAGGCTCCGGCGCAAGCCAGGAAGTCAAGTTTATCAACCTTCCATATCTGATAAGCTTTTTGAATGTCAATAAGACCAGGCACAACTGAAATAATTATTGCTGCTAAGATTGCCTTCGGAGTGTAATATAACAGCCTCGTCAAGAATTTCAGTGATATTAGAACCGTCAATGCCATCACTATGCTTGACACCGTTGTTTCAGCACCCGAACTATAATTTAGAGCAGTGCGTGAAAGTGAACCTGCATGTATCAAATATTCAAATAAATAGTTTAATTACTATTCTGTTAGTTTGTGTAATTTTATCCAATTTTTAATTAAATTTTCGTAGTTTTAAAAGTTTACGATTGTGTTTTTATATTAGATAAAAAATTGTATTAAGTCTTTTCTAGTTATTATTTTCATAATAATTTTAAAATACTTTTTTTTAGAATATTTCACCGTTCACTTTATATAAAATACAAAAATGAATATTCAAAAAAAAAGTATTTTTAACCAAAAATAATTAAAAAGACCTAATTAAATTTTTTACATCTAATATAAGAATTGAATTATAAATTTTACACTATAAGAATTGAATTATAAATTTAATAAAATTATAAGAATTAATGAAGTAATTAAGTGTAAATTTAAATGACAAAAAAAAAAGAAGAGAGAATGGGGTAAAAATCTTTTACCAGATGCAACGTAACAAGAGGTGAAAGATCCAAAAATGTTGGTTAAACCCAATGTTATCATTTCTCTATTGGGATCAAGATTGTATCCTCTTAGTGATGCAAATGACCTACCAACTGCAATAGTTTCCTACATTTGTATACGAAGCAGATGTAGATAATATACCATGGTTAGAAAGTTGTTAGCCTTGAGTTAGAAATCTGTTAGAATTAACCATAGTTGGCTGGTAGACGGAAGTAACATAAATAATTATGACTCTAATATAATTAACTAGTTAGAATAATATGGGAAAGCCTACCGTGAGTGAAATAACAGCAACGGTTAACCCTGTTTTGATCAATGGACCCAAAAACATGTCCATAAGATTGAGATTCAACAATGAGATTGGGTTCAAGGTACCTCCTTTGATTTCTCCTAACACATCAACTTTGTAGTCCTTCACATTTACTTCATGAGAATTCACTGTATATGCAACAACTGAAGATACAATAACTGAAAACAGAGGAGCAATTGTTGGCAACCAGAACAGTTTCTTGTTCCTTCTCCCCTGTTTTTCATATTGCAAGAAATAGTTTAAATGTAGTCAATCAAATTGATGTCCCTCAACATTAGATGAGAGAGAAAAGCTCTACAATCAGCAATTTCAATTTATAATAGCCAGCTTTTAGCCAGCATCGTATGAATATACGGTTAAACGTTTCAATGAGTCATCCTTCAAAAACAAAACATGGTGATTCTTATTTACTTTTTCCAATTTCAATTCCTCCTCTCGAAATTCCTCTTCTCACTTTTTTCTCTATATCTTACTCTCTCTCTCACACTCTCTTGTAATTCTCATCACTTTCACTCACTTTTACTCTCATTCACCTCAATCAAGCAGGAGCTCTATGTTCCAGCCAATCTCTTACCGTTGAAATTTGGCACTATTGTCCATACTTTTTCCAAAATATAATTTAATCAATTAAGTTTTTGTCTTTGAAATTCATCTTTAAAACACACACAAAAGAACCTTTTCTTTCATATTATCTCCCTGCCACTTCCTTTCTGGATACAAAATAGTGTGAATATATATATAAAATGTGATAAACATGTAAATAATATGGGTGTAAAATATGATAAAATATGGGTGTAAATTATATGATTTCTAGATGTAAAATATGGTAAATATATATGAAAAATATTATAAACATTTGATGCAAAATATTGAGTAAAGTAACTCTCACACATATCCTTTAGACTGATCTTACTAAAGAGAACAAAGACTCAAGGCAAAAGAAAATATTTCAAAAAATAAATTTTACTGGAATTGTGTGTCAGTGATCGAGAGGGGAAGATGAAAAAACCAAATTGTGAGATGGAATTGATCCATTAGTGGGTGGAGTAAAGGAGACCAATGTTCTAGAAGAAGAAGTGAATGCAGAAAAAGTAAAAATAGTTGAAAAAGCAAAAAGATTAGCAAGAGTATGTATAAAGATGATGTGGTTGGATTTTTTACATCAACATATTTATCAGCGTATATTAAATATCTGCTGGCTAAACAACATTAATATTGCTGGTTATGTAGCACTTCTCTAGATGAAATTTGGGATTTAATAACTGAATTTTTCTATGCCACAGGAATTTGTGATTAGAAACTTTTAATCATAGGTTTTATTGGTATTTGAGACTGATCACATGCACTAATTGTATCAATTATGTCTATAAAATTAGTAGGGATGGAAACAGGTCAGACGGCCTACCAGGGGCCTTAGGCCTGCCTAATTAGGCCTAACGCAGGTCAGGCTTATTTGATAAATAAAACAGGCTCAAGCTTTCGTAAAAGTCTTTTTTATTTAAAGAGGCCAGGGTTAGGCTCTTTGTAAAGCCTAACAGGCCGGCCTATTTATATATATTATGTTATAAGAGTTTTTTAATTATTAAAAGAATAATTTTTTAAAATTTTAAATAAATTAGAGAGACACATAATCTATCAATAAAGTTATTTTTTATTTTCAAACCATATGAAAAAATCATTGACACTTATATAATTACTAAATAAATATATTTATAAAAGTCATAACATAAGCTTTTTTTGTATTGTGAAATTTTATTTATTTGTATTTATAAATTTTTATTATTTTTATTATTAATTATTTTTTAACAGGCTTTTAAACAGGCTTCAGGCCAGGCCAGGCCTTTCGAACAGGCCAGACCAGATAAAATATAAAGCCTTTAACAGGTAATAGGTCAGGCATAGACTCAGTACATATAATTCAGGCCTGGCCTGTTTAGGCGGAAGCCTGGCCTGGCCTGTCCTGTTTCCATCCCTAAAAATTAGCAAAAACGCATCACGTCAATTTTTTTATCAACGAAATTCGACTCATCATACTGTAAAGGACTAACGTTGTTTTTTTTTTTTTTTTAATGAATAAGGATTAACGTGGTGTATTTTTGCTAATTTTATGATATAAATAGTGAATTGGAATTTCAGTTACTATTTTAGTACACCTGGTGGATCTCAATAACCACTTTGAGTATTTGAGAGTTAACTCTTATTGAGAATAATTAAACAAAATAAATAACATTAGTAATTACCATGAATCTTGCAAAAAGGATGAAACAGAGAAACGAGAATCCAAGGGTAAGGCTGTAAGGATGCCACTGTGACTGAATTAAAGAAACTGTTAGAAATAATAATAATAAAATTGTAGCAACGATTAATAAACATTGGAGTTCTAATTAAGAACAAATTTATGTGGTGTGTCCTTACTGGGTGCTTGAATAACGATGTCCAAAATATTTTGATGACAGAAATTAAATCAGATTTTGTAGTGAATTTACTGATTCCTAACAATACTAAAAACTGATATGCTCCAATGCCTAAGGCAGCTGCTGCCAAGAACCCCACAATTGTTGCCTGTGAAAGATAATCCACCAGGAATCCAAACCTGCTAAAATGTGTGTTATTCTCCGCATTAATGATTAATAGTAATAAATGTGAAATTAATTCAGATGGTAAATATTTTATAATTTAATAGAGAAATATTGGATTTAACCTAAAGTAAATCTAAATGAGTAATCATCTTTCTATAACTTTAAATAAGTAATTATCTTTCTATTTTTTTTTAATCATGCATGTTGCAATTTATTGATAACGACAAACTTTTAAATAGATCTCGGATTCACGACAGAGTAATCTTTAGTCTATGGACTATAAGATGTCATGTGAAAAAAAAGAGTAATTATCCAAATTAGTTTTTAAATATTTTGAAATCGGACATTTTAATCTTTAAGAATTGTTAATACACAGATCAATCCTTGTGCATTTTAAAATTGGACATTTAAATTCATGAGAATTTTTGATAGACAAATCAATATTTAAAATTTTTTCATCAGACATTTTAGTCCTTGAGAAATTACCATTAATGTGTAATAGAGGAAATTGATAAAAAACTAAAAATGTCTGATTTTAAAACTTTCAGAGACTAATTTGTCTAATAAAAATCTCTATTAAAGATTAAAATGTCTAATTTTAAATCTTCAATGACTTATATATCTATTTAAAATTTTAAAAAAATAAAATGTCTAACTTTAAAATCCTTAGTAATTTGAGCATTTACTCCAAAACAAAAAATCCATAGAAACATGGCCCAAAATCAAAATTAATTTTATTAAAAAAGAAAAAAGAAAACAAGTCAAAAATCAAAAATCAAAAATAAAAAAGAAACAAGTGGGATACAAATAAGAATGAAGTAGTGAGAGATGAGCATTGACCTGAAGATTCCAAATGCAAGTTGGAAGATACCAGCAATGAAAGTTGCAATGAGAAGAAGCTGAGTGTATGCAAGAGAATCTTGAATGGGATCTTTCAAGTTGGCAATCATTGAAGAAAGGATGAGTGAATCCACTGATACATTCCCAATCACTATCTCCTTTGAACTCGTAAGCATTGCGTACATAAGAGGTGGCCCAAAACATGTGTCTGTTTCAAACTCAAACAAATTCCACATTTCTCATTCTTTAATTTTCTTCTATATATATCAATCAATCAAGTGTACAAAATTTAAATTTTCTAAGATGATATTTTCCACATGTATGTTGCAACATTTTGTGTTTTTGTGGGAAAATTTCCAACTTCAAATATGATAGTACTAGCATAACCGGCCATCAATTTTTAGTTTAATAAGTTGAAACACATTTATTAATTAATTTTATCGTTAAATCAAGGCAGGCTTAAAGATACTTTCTTTCTACTAATGAACTAAATCAGCTAACTTTTAAAAATTGTTTTTTTTTAATTATCTTAAATTATAAATTATAAATTTTAAACCCTTAATTCAAATAAATTATAAATTTTAAAGTCAAAATCCTAAGTTCTCCAAAAATAGAGAGTTTTTATAATTAAAAAAAATAGTTAATGTTAACTAATTAAAAATACATTCCCTTCCCTATAGAGAATTCTTCAAAATTTTATTTCTTATAAAAAAAAATGAATATACAAAAATGAGTCATACAAATACTTATCGTAATTTAGTTCCTTAAATTATTTAAGGAGATCTTAGAATCAATATAGTAATATAATTATGTGAGTATATCTGTGACTCTTATAACATGTATAGAAAATATTATAACAACTTTTATATATATATATATATATAAATATATATATATGCAACTTACATAAGCCATATTCAGGACTTAGCTGCGCCAGAGTAGCGAACCCTATACCCTGCATGACCCAAAAATTTTGTTACCTTAATATAATTATGTATTCTTTTTTTTTTTTCCTGAAAGGAATTCTATAATTATTAATTATATATTCAATAACCAATGCTTTAAACTATTTATGTCTCCATCCTAGCATGTAGGGTCTTGGTAGAGCTCAAATTCATTTCGAATAATAATATAATTATGTAATTTAATTGGTTTGAACTACAAAAGAGTTTAATGACGTCGCTTGATCTATATAATCAACTACATGAATAAGACTTTGTCGTTTATGTTATTGCTATAATTTTTTTATTAGAATAAATTTAAACTTAAAATGTTATATAAAATTATAAATTAAAGGAGAAAATACCAAAACTTTTAACGAAAATTTTGGACACCGGACAAAACTACCTATAAAACAATAAAGCAAGTTTTCTATCCATGAAAGATGAATTCTGTTTGAAAAAATTACCAAATGTCGTTAACGGGCCATTTATGTTTGGAAGATTTGGATGACGTTTTAAGTAATTTTGTCAAATAAATTCATCTTTTATGAATAGAAAACTCGTTTCTTTGTTTGATGAATAATTTTGTAAGTATGTAATGTATAGTTTTAGTATTTTTTCCTAAATTATAAGTAACTCTCGGAGCGAAAAGAAAAATTAGGCACTTTATTTTTGCTCTGACAATGAATAATAATAAATTGTTCCACTCTAGCTTTGGGTTTGCTAATGTCCATAAAAACAAGCATATTTTAAGTCTAAAATGCCATGACCAAGCCCAAATGGCAAATGGCCTAATAGCACATTTGACATATCACATTCTGTTCATTGTTCAATGCGTAAACCCGATTCATTCACAACCCATAATGAAAAAAAAAAAAAAAAGAAGAAAGAAAGAAAGCAAGCAAGAAAGATAAGAAAAGAAAGGAAAGAAAAAGAAATTAACATTCTTATACAACACAACATATATCATGTGGAAAGTTCTCAATAATATATCTCTTTTAAGCAGAGAAACAGAGACAATGGTGTTAAGATGTATCTGGTTTAAGTTAAATTCATTTAAAAAAATGTCACGTTATTTATAAATTCTTGTATTATTATTAAATAAAAAATTTTCTTAAAATAAAAAAAGACTTGTCAGACACAAAATTAGTGTAGGACTAAAAAGTTTATTGAACCTGCGGAATGGCGAGGCTTGCAACGGTTACACCTGCCATCACGTCGAATTTAAACTTGCGAATATTGTATCCTTTTAAAGAACCAAGGATGGGAAATATTCTTGTCAACAACTCGAACAACCTTCTCGGCAAAGGTTGTTGGTTGTTGTTGACGACGAGAGTTGAACACCCATTTTTGCTATTACTCGGAGGCAAGATTGTGTCCCTAACATTTTCAAATAGTTGTCGGAAAAAGTAAGGTGGGTCGGGTGCATTGAGCACCCAGTAATGCTGGTACATTTCTTTTTCTTTAGATTCCAACATCTCTTCCAACGTGCAACTCACTGCGGCACTACTTACTGATGAAGCTACCATTATCAATGATGAAGATGGATAGTGTTCTAAGTGTCTGATATACGTTGTTTAGGACAATAGAGAGGATCAATTCTATGGTTCTTTGCTTTTCAATACAAAATGCATTAGCTTATAAAACAGTCTAATGGCAAGAAGTATATATATGTACACGAGCAATATTATATGTACCACCTTTGTGTACATTTCTTATTTTTAGTATTAAAATTGATTGAAAAATGAAGAAATAAAATAAATGCACATATAGAATTATTGTTATTTTTTATTATAAAAAACAAATAGTACAAATATAATTTTTATGAAAAACACTTCGAGAATTACATTTGCAATATTATTACAACTCATATATATATATACTCTCTTTTTTATATAAAATAAATGATTTTATTTATTGGAAGTCAAACAACACTCATAAATAACATTAAAAAAAATGAAAATAATATGCTGAACTATAAAAAAGGATATTTAACTAGTAAAAAGCATAAAGACGGTAATAATATAATTACTCGTATAAGAAGATAAATTGTAATTAATACAATTAATTCAATGCATATTTTTTTATAAAAAAAATCTTACCGTTATATTTAGATTATTAGATGTAAATAATATGATTTAATAATAGGCAATGTACATCACTCTCACTAATATATATTTCGATATTCTCCTAGTATAAAATAACATAAGTAGTACTAATATATATAGAGCTTCTTGACGCTTCATAATCTGAGAGAGTAGCAGAGTTTTAGAGGTGGGTTGAAATA
Organism: Stylosanthes scabra; assembly: GCA_036250425.1. NCBI lineage: Eukaryota > Viridiplantae > Streptophyta > Magnoliopsida > Fabales > Fabaceae > Stylosanthes > Stylosanthes scabra. The sequence continues at coordinate 42,741 of JASCZI010181249.1, read as the reverse complement.
TCCCTTTCTATTGTTCTGGCATAACATGATATATGATTAATTAAGATCCTGAAGATCACTATTGATAGGGAAGAAAAGCTAGGTAGCTAGATAGCAGGGTCCGGTGAATTAACCTGCTTCTGTTGACTCAACTGAAAAAGGAAACTGTGGCCGTCTGCTTAAGCAATTAAGGAGACATTTACTTATTACAATTTATTTCTAAAAAGTTCTTTTGTCACCTTCATCTTAAAAGACAAATAAACAAACCCTTTTAATCTTGGTACGTTGTTCAGTTCATTCTTTATGAGCTACTTGTAAATTTAATTAAGAGTAAGGTCGCAGCAGGCGGAGGTATTACATCTCAAATCCAATAAATATGTACGCCTGCGTTTGAAGAGAGCGGTAGATTTAGAGACACTCGTATCAAAAGTTATAAGACTAAATTGAGTTTATTATTGTGTTTAATTTTAAATTAAAAAAAAAGTAAAAATTAGAAAACATTGACTGAATTTAATCGATAAAAAAAAACAAAAGTTAGGATTAGAATTTTTAAAGAGTTGAGGGAGAATATTTAAGAAAAAAATTATTAAAATTTCGGTTCTTATACTAACAAATTTTAGATTCTCTTTGTCCTCACTTGAACTTCTATGCCCCGTTTAGTTATGGGGAGAATGAAATTTTGACCGAGAGATTGAGATTCAGTAACATATTTAATGGTCGAAGATTAAAATTAAAGTTTCAGTATCTATCTTCAAAATTAGGGGTGATTGCGGGTTGGGTTAGTTTGGGTTTGGGGAAAATAAAAAGGATTAAATTTTAATTGATCTGGATTGATTTGGATTTGATATTTTTAATAAGTGAATCTGAACCAAACCTAACCGATTAAATCCTAGTTGGATTGGTTTGAGTAATTTGATACCCGATTGAAAATAAATTTTTGAAAAAAAATATAAAAAATATTTTTTTTAATAATAAATTAATTAAAGGTAATATACTATCAAATTTATACTTCAATAAATATTATAAAAAAATTTGATGACTATAAGTATATTAATTTGAATTAAGAAGACTAATATTGTATATATATTATTATATTTTATTATTTTTTAAATTAATATAAACCTAATTGGATAATCGAGTTAGTTTGGATACTGCGACCCGGAGCGATTGGCTGAACTTACCCTAGCTCGAGCGACAGGGCGGTTGATCAAGGGATACCGGGAAGAGGCAAACAACAGAACCCCGGGGTTTGAAGCTTTTCATGTCGGGGCGAGGTCAATCGAGTAGCCCCCTGGTGGACTACAAGTTGAAAAAACGGAATGTATATGCCAACATTGCATTCCAAGTCGTCCCTACACGGAACCCTTGCTGCTTTCTTACGAGCAAACCAGGAGGTAGAAGAGCTTCGGATTTTGACAGCCTACCTTTCCAACTAAGCCGCGGTTTTCTCTTTCCTATGTGGCATACCTTTCATCCGCTACTTTCTTCTCTTACTTATGAAATTGTTAGTTACAGGGGCAGACCACTAGAGTTACTTTCTCTTATATAAGGGAGACCACAAAAGGAAACTTCTTCAACTATGGCAATTCTTGGTCCCAGCTAAAAAAAAGTAGTCCAACTATTTCCTTTTTCAGCCGTAGAGAAGTCTCTCCCAAGTCCTCACTCTTCTAAGCACGAAAGGCAGCCAAGTGGGTGGCCTCTCCCTTCCCTTATTTACTCCCTTCTCTACTTGCATGGCTGAAAGCATGATGGCGCCCATTTTATCAAACTAATACTCGAATCAATTAAGGTTGGGTTGGTTCGAATCCGACCTCGATTGTACCGATTACCCATCAGATATGAAATTGATCTAATCGCGTTGGTTTAGTTTTGGTCAGATAATTGAATTACCTAAACCTATGACCACCCCTACTCAAAATTTCAGTTCACTCGATACCTCTAGAAAAGTGGAAACACAGGATACCGAAATTTTATAACGTTGTTTTTGTCATATTTGCTCCTCAACTTTTAAAATTTCAATTCTAAATTTTGTCCCTGTCTTTAGTATAGTTGAAACCAAATATAATAAAAAACTTAATTCAATGTCCATTTTTCGTCTATGTCTCTTTTCCAACCACAACTCTAATTTTGAATTTCTAATTTTACCAACTTTATTTGGTGTAAACTAGATTACTTTTATAAAATTTTTAAAGAACTCTTCCGGATCTTGAATTTTTATATATTTTAAAATTCTCAATAAATACTCAAAATTGTGGTGAAATTTTTCATTTTTGACTTACTCGAGTCATCCCTAAAAATTTTCAATCAACTCAAAAGCGGTCCTTAAATTTTCAACTTGTGACTTATTACCTTGGTTCTCGGATTTTTCGTTAAGGAAAGGTTGGTATAGCATGTTGATGTATGTGGTCAGTTATTGCCACTTTTTTTTTTTCCTGATACTTTTTTAAACTCTCAACCCTACAGGATTTGGTGTTTTCTGAATCGCAATTTTGTTTTCTATTTCAAACTCTAGGTGTTTGATTGATTTATTTTTTTTGGATGTTTGAAGTCTTCAATTTTTGCCAGATTTCACAACATAATCTAGCTGTGACGGACTGGCCCAATAAGATCTAATCCATTTAATCAATAATCAACTTACTTGGTCTACAAGTCAAAGATCAAGCTAAAAGATAAAAGATCAGGCCAAAAGAGGAAAGATTCGATGAGATCATTGAGAGATTCCATCCGAATCTTAACCACTCGCTACTATATAAGCAGGGGGCAACACCCCCTCAAGGTACGCATTCTCTAAATCCTAACCTCCCTTATTAGCCCTAGAATACTCATAATCCTAATTTTGGGATTCTAGTGCTATTCTTCCATCATATCAATCACCTTCTTCGGATCCAGCCCTCGGATTCTTCCGAGCGCTTCCCTTCGGAAGGAACACTTTCTCTCTCTCATTCTCAATGTCTACTTCCTCTCACGATTAAGGTCCATTGGATCATTGTTCGGTACATCTGTGCTTAACATTGGCGCCGTCTGTGAGGAGGAGACTTTAGAATCGAGTTTTGAGACGAAAGCTGAACCTCCAAGCCAAAGATGGTGGACACCCAACTCAACGGCAACGTTGCAAACGAAAACATCCCGCAGCCTACCCCCGAGAAGGGGATAATCCCCTCAGGTCAGAATGTTCAACAACTGGAAGCCGCCCTGAGAGAGCTCCTTGAGAGACATACTCGGGATGCGGAAGTTGCAGCTGAAGCAATGAAAAGGGCGGAGGCTATGGCGGCTAAACAGCAAGCTTTGCTGGAAGAGGCTGAAAAGCGTGACAAAGAGCTGAAAGAAAAACTCCGCAATAGGCTCACGTACTCAGACGATGACGAAGTGGTGGCTGACTCGCGCTCCCGTACATGGAAGCCATCGGCAGTGGCCGGAAGCCCGCCGGCGAGAGAGAACAACAAACATTCCTTCTCACTCGCCATCCTCTCGGATGAGCTCCCCAAGAAAATCAAGTATCCCACGGATATGGAGCCATATGATGGACGCAGCGACCCAAAGCATCACCTAGATGCCTTTGACAACAGAATGGTGCTTCTAAACGCTTTGGACGCTACGAAGTACAAAGCCTTTTCCGTGACCTTTAAAAAGGACGCGCTGACACGGTTCAACTCTCTAGCCCCCGGAAGTATCAAGAACTTCTCCGACCTATCTGGAGGTTTTCTGAAAAATTTCACCACTTGGAGAAGGTTACCAAAAACCTGCCTGAACCTCTACTCAATCGTGCAAAAGCCGGAAGAATCCCTGCGGGACTATTTAGACCGCTTTAACTTTGAATGCACACAGATCGAAGGTCTCGAGTGTCAAGCAACCCTCATGGCGTTGGTTAAAGGCCTTAGAGAGGACACCACATTCCTTAAAAGTCTTACCAAGAGGACACCCAAAACTATAGAGGAAATTCAAGAGAGGTCTCATGATTACTTGCAGCAAGAGGAGGGACAATCGGCGGTAAAATTTGACCACGACAAGAAAGAGACCGATCGGAAAGATCTGTCACGAGAAGACCGCAGCAGGCGAGAACAGCGCTCCGGCAGATCCTACAACAATCCACTGAACGTCTCCCTAGCAACCTTCCTCCATGAAGTCTCACAAGTAGAGAGAATCCCCGCACCACGGGCGATCAAGAATAATAATAGAGGTGACCGGAATGCTTACTGCAAATATCATAAGCAGAACAGCCATGATACTCAAGACTGCCGCAACCTCCTTGAGTTCATTGAGAAAGGGCTGAAGAAAGGAAACTTCTGTGAATACACCAGAAGAGGCAGTGACCGAAGGGACGATAGAAGGACAAGGCATAGGGTAGATAGTCCAAAAAAGTCCACGGAAGGAAAAAACGACCATAAAGAGGTCGTTGTTAGAAGAGAAATCAAAATGATCTCTGGAGGTCTTCCGGACGAGGGTAACCCACCATCTCGGAAAACAGCCAAAAGGAGCAAACAGTCATGTCTTGCCGTGGAAGTTATGCCTAGGACATTGCGTGATAAACGGCCTCCTGAAATCACTTTCTCTTCAAAAGAAATCGGAAGGATGACCGATACCCTAAATCCTCCCTTGGTGATTTCCATAGATGTCATTGACGCGACAATCCGACGAGTCTTTATAAACCAAGGAAGCTCTGCAGACATCCACTTCCGGCGTTGCTTTGATGCACTCGGACTCACCGATGAAGACCCGGAAAGCCATTCCGACGAGTTGGTCGGCTTCTCCGGCGAAAGAGTGACCCTGGATGGTTTCTTGACACTGTGGGTCACTGTCGGAGACCCACCACACAGCAGAAACACAAAGGTAAGGTGGCTAGTCGTCAACCATAATTTCGCTTACAATGCGATCATGGGAAGACCGACCCTCAACCGGATAAGCGCAGTGGTAGCAACCTCCATCTTGACCATGAAGTTTATAACAGACGGTGGACAGGTTGGCGTACTGCGCGGAGACAAACAAGAAGCAGAGAAGTGCCATACGCCAACTTACACATCTCAAAGGAACAACGTCTGAAGCTAGAAAAATCGGAAGAAGCAAGCGGATGTCTCCTAGTAGACCTCGAACCACCAGCTAAGAAGATCCATGAAAGACCAAGGCCGGAAAGCGACCTCCAATCAATTCCGATCGGAAAGAATTCCGAGCAGATAACCATGATTGCGAAGAACCTGCCGGAAGATCTGAAGAGCAAGCTAACACAGTTTCTCAGGAGGAACTCCGACCTCTTCGCATGGACCGCTGCGGACATGCCCGGAATAGATCCCAACTTCTCCAACCATAAGCTGTCTATAGTCCACGGAAGCAAGCCGGTTGTACAAAAACTGCGGCGCATGAGCCCGGAAAAGGTGGCTTAAACGAAGAAGCAAGTTCAAAGCCTCCTCGAAGTAGGATTTATCCAAGAGATTAAATACCCCACATGGCTTAGCAATGTGGTCATGGTACCAAAAAACAACGGAAAGTGGCGTATGTGTGTTGACTACACAAGCCTGAACAAGACG
>JASCZI010181249.1:10526-36255 GCA_036250425.1 Stylosanthes scabra | reverse complement strand
GGCAAGTAATGGCTGACTTCATTGCAGAACTCACGCCAAGTACCCCAAACCCCGATTCTTTGGCATGGATCCTCCATGTAGACGGATCCTCAAATAATAAAGGAAGAGGTGGAGGCGTCCTCCTGAAAGGACCGAACGGAGTCATCATAGAGATGGCAGTAACAATTCCAATTTCAGGCGAGCAACTACCAGGCGGAATATGAAGTGCTGATAGCAGGATTGAAGCTAGCAAAAGAGATCGGAATCCTAGAGTTAGAGGTCCGATCCGACTCTCAAATTGTCACTTCTCAAGTAAATGGGAGCTATCAAGCCAAAGATCCCCAAATGGCCAAATACCTGGAGAAAGTACAAGAGCTTCAAAGTTCTTTTAAGCAAGTACAAGTGAAACACATCCCTCGGAAAGAGAATGACCGAGCAGATATGTTGTCAAAACTGGCGAGTATTAAACCAAGCAGAAGTAACCGCACTTTGATCCACGAGATGAAAGAGAAGCCCTCCATTGACGAAACCCAAACGGTACTCGTAATCTCAATCGGAGGCAGCTGGAAGAAACCCATCATCGACTTCCTCGAAAAAGGGATCCTTCCAAAAGAAAAAGGAGAGGCGAACGTCATAGCAAGGGACGCGGTGAACTATGTAATGGTGGGCGGAGAGTTATACCGAAGAGCAGCGACCATGCCCCTGCTCAAATGCGTTGAAAAGGACAGAACCCCCACCATCATAGCAGAAGTACATGAAGGAGCCTACGGCTAACATCAAGGGGTCAAAAACACCGTCCGGAAAATTCTACTAGCGGGCGTGTGGTGGCCGCCAATGAGGCTGACGTTGTGCAATATGTCCAAAAGTGCCAAAGATGCTAGGAACACGCCAGGGTACAGCAGTTACCGGCCACTGAGCTGTCAACTATCATCTCCCTTTGGCCATTTGACAAGTGGAGAATAGACCTTCTTGGTCCCTTTCCAAGAGGGCCCAGACAGGTCAAATACCTGATTGTAGCTATCAATTACTTCACCAAGTGGGTGGAAGCAGAACCACTTGCGTCAATCACAGCAACACAATGCCGGAAGTTTGTGTGGAATAGCATAATTACTAGATTCGGAGTGCCGAGAGTTATCACCTCTGATAATGGTACCCAATTTACTGACAAAAAATTCAAAGAATTTCTTGAAGGCTTCCACATCCATCAGCAATTCTCTTCGGTTGAGCACCCCCAAGCCAACGGACAAGTCGAGGCCATGAACAAAATCATCCTAAATGGATTGAAAAGAAGGCTTGAAGACAAAAAAGGCTGTTGGGCGGAAGAGCTCGGAAGTGTCCTCTAGTCCTATAGAACTACCGAGCAATCGTCGACGGGGTTCACCCCCTTCCGACTTACTTATAGGACGGAAGCCATGGTACCTTTAGAAATAGCTGAAGTAATCGGCCGGGTCTCCGGCTATAGCCCGGAAGAAAACAACTTGCACAGAGAAGACCATGTAGATAATATCTACGAAGTCCGATAAGAAGCAAGGATGAGATAGCAGGCAGCAAAAGGAGCTCCTCGCAGCCCGATACAACAAAAAAGTCAAGAGCCGAGAGCTCGAAGAGGGAGACTTAGTGCTGAGACGGGCTGACATCGGAGGAAAGAATGTCGCCCACGGAAAGCTAGGAGCAAATTGGGAAGGCCCCTACCAAGTGGTCAAAGTGCTCGGAAAAGGAGAGTACAAGCTCCACACGGTTGAAGGGAGCAGAGGTACCAAGAACTTGGCACATAACAAACCTAAAAGGTACCACATGTAATAGAACGTAGTAGTATGTACTCTTTTTCCTCTCATCTTTATTTTTTCCCAAAAGGGTTTTTCGGATGGAGAGGTTTTAACGAGGCATGTAAGCGTTCCGGTCACCTAGACCATTATTAATAAGCAAGTACTTTCTTCTTTATGTTCATAATATTTGTCATTCATACTTTAAGCATTATTCGTTATGCATCTTATGAGTCTCAGAAAAGAGAACAAAGAGCCCGGGAGCCATAATTAAGGCTTTAAAATTAACCCAGATGGCAACTTCTAAAGTGGTCGGAACAAACACCACGGCACCTCACCGGCCTGATCACCCGGTGCTGAGCTGCAAAAAACAAACAAGTTATGCGCTTCGATAGTCAAACATAAGGCATCGCGACAAGCAAACTTATAAGCACAAATTAACAAGTGCACAACAAGGAAGAAGCAAAAGGCATCACCAAGTGCCAAAATGCAAAAGCACAAGGCATCACCAAGTGCCAAAAATGCAAAAACACAAGGTATCACCAAGAACCAAAAAGTGCAAAAGTGCGGAACATTAAAGTGCCCAAAGCAAACAGCAAAAGCTTTGGACTAAAAGCATAAAACGCTGGAGTAAACACGCGCAATTAAACAGAAGCAAACAAGACGAAGTATTCTTTAGAAGGTCATACAAGTAACTGGAGCTCCAGAAAAAAGGCAGAAGTGCCAAGCAAAGCAGACAAAGAAATTTTTTACAAATTTTCAGTGGGGCATTCCCCACTACTTCCCGCCGCGTCCCAACCGCCGGCTGCAAGGTCTGAGTAGCGACCGTTGGATCCTGCTCCAGCACGACCTCCCCGGCAGGCGGAAGCTGTCCCTCCACCTCCTACTCCTGAGGTATGAAGATCCTCCTGCCCTTTGGATCCCATCGGGACTTCAAGGTTATGGCAGAGAAATCCACACCAGGGCAGAGATGAGAGACTTGGTCCAAGCAGATGTCCAACGTTTCTTCACACATCTCCGTCACCTCGGATCCGAGTGTGTGCCACTCCGAGCGCCAATACTCAGATAACTCGGTGGTCTTACTCAAGTCCACTTGACAAGCCTTCAAGGATGCGGCAAGAGACCCCGCCTGCCCCTCCACGGCTGCCGCCCGCCCCTCCGCGGCTGCTACCCGCTTCCGCTCCGTCTCCAAGGACAGCTGGGAGGACTCGAATTGGGCTTTCAACACCTTGTGGTCTTCCTCCAGCTGAGCAATTCGGTCCAAAGCATATTGATGCTCCAGAGACTTCTCGGAGAGCTTGTCCTCAAGAGTGGTGGCTTTCTCCTTGAAAGGCAGAAAAGACAAGGCAAAGTCCCCCTCCCCCTTTAAAACCTCAATCTGGTTGAGGGCGGCTGAGAGCTCTTTCCCCGCCTTAATCTTCGCCACCAAAGAAGTTTCCACGCCCACCTGATGCAACAAAACAGCATGAGAACAGAGATAATACAAACAGTAACCAATGAGCAAAAAATATCACAGAAAAGATATTCAAAGTACCTGGAGACAAGCCAAAGACTTGGCAGGCAAATGATAAGACTCCCAAGGAGTTGCTCCAGGGGCATCTTCGTTAGAGCCTCCCTCACGGGAGCAAAAGTTAAACCTGCATTAAGAGCCTTCCAATAGTCAAAGTCCTCCGGAAAATCAACCCTAAGCGGATCGACCTCGTGCTCCCAAGCAGAGTCATCCCCGAGAGCCTTCTCGAAAGCCTCATCAAACTTAGGCTTCTTCCTCCTCCGCTGTCGCTGCAAATCAGCATCCGGATCCTCATTCAGCTCGTCCTCTAGATCCACCACTGTAGTTTGCTCACGCTTCTTAAGCTGCTTCTTCGCTTTCTTAGCTTCAGAAGCAATCGGAGCTGGAGGTACTTAGGTAGAGGTCCCCACGCGAGGGGATCCAGGAGCAGCAGGAATAGAAGTATCGGCCGTAGCGGAGGCAGATGCAGCAGCAGCTGCAGCAGCAGTGGTAGTGGCAGACAGGCGACCGGTCGGAAGAATCGGTCGAGGACCCATCCTAGCCGAATCCGCCATCTTGGCCATCAAGTCATCAAGTTTACTCCTTTTCATCTTGACGTCCAATAAGTCGTCTGCAAAATCGAAACAAGTTAGGAACTGACAAAACAAACAATAAATAGTAATAACAAAGACGCAACAAAAGTTCTCTACCAAGGAGTTGTCCAACTTCGGCAACAGAGCCGTCCAAAATAAACCTACAAGTAAACTTGCTCCTCTTTGGCAAACCGCTCGGAAGAGAAACAAGAAACCTGAAGGCAACCATCTCTAGTGGCTCCAAATTGTATACAACGAAGTCCTTCACCTCAGGATTCCAATAGACCCAAGGGAATGGCTTGTTCTCATGATCCAACCAAAAGGCTCACTTTCCGAGAGCAGCCAGAATCTTGAAATAATGCCATTTGAATTCCTGAATTGATTCTTCATAGGAATCAAACAGCCTCTGGCCTTGACGAGCTCGGAAGGAGATGTACCCATAACCACCCGGAGGGAAATGGACATCATAAATATAGAAGAAGAGTCTGATGGTGGGGCGGAAGCCATAGTGCAAACACACTTTCTCGAAGGCAAGAATGAAGCCCCACCCGTTCAGATGCAGTTGGCTGACGGCAACACGACAGCGAGTCATCACGTCACGCTGAAAGTCCGAGAATGGGAGTCGCATCCTCAGACGCGTAAACAACTCCTGATACACCCACAGGAAGTGGGGTCCATCCTCGCCCGCCCGGAAGGGGACACGATCGGACGGCCCGACGGCCTCCAACACATAGTCCCCCTCCGCCCCTCAATCTCCCATCAGAGGACAGTTGCGGCGGAACTCAGGCAATGAGTCACTCCCAACCAAGGACGGTTGGGTCAGCACGGCCTCCTCAACCCAACCATAGAGACGGGTCTCCTCCGCGTTTAGAGGGCGAGGAACCCTCACGTCTTGACACGCCTTCTTCTTCCCCATTTTCGATTTTTTATAAATAAATAAAAACCTGCAATTACAATGCAGGAGGTACCATTTGAGAACTACAGAAAAATGTGAAATGGGGAAGAAGAAGAAACGAAGACGGACACTATTAAAAGCACACAACAGAACAAGGGGAAACGAAAATGCAATTAACAGTACCTGTGATGAAAGTCGCTGAAACTGAAGTTAGAGGGTTTCCCTTTCTTTCTTTCTCCTTCTTTAAAGAATATCAACAGTGCTCAGAGAAGAACACACAAAAATTCAAAAAGAAATGGTAAAGTTTCAAATTTTGGAAATCTCAAGCCTTATTCAACACGCTTCGAGAATCCAAAAAGGGGCAAGTACTAATGATGAGACGGTTACTGAAATCTTGGAAACCGCTCCCACTACTCTCTCTTTCGAAAAACATGCAAAAGTAACCACTCTTGCTGCCACGTCAACAAAAAGAGAAGCGAAGCAACGTGCCACAAACAATCTGACACATAAGCAGTCGGAAGGAAAATGACAAAGTCGACGCCGCACAGAAGGCCGTCGGAAGCTCATCAAAACTACTCGGAAACCGAATTAACACATTCGTTTCCCGAGTGGGGGCAATGTTACGGACTGGCCCAATAAGGCTCAATCCATTAATCAATAATCAACTTACTTGGTCCACAAGTCAAAGATCAAGCTAAAAGATAAAAGATCAGGCCAAAAGAGGAAAGATTCGATGAGATCATTGAGAGATCCCATCCGAATCTTAACCACCCGCTACTATATAAGTAGGGGGCAACACCCCCTCAAGGTACGCATTCTCTAAACCCTAACCTCCCATATTAGCCCTAGAATACTCATAATCCTAATTCTGAGATTCTATTGCTATTTTTCTATCATATCAATCACCTTCTTCGGATCCAACCCTCGGATTCTTCCGAGCGCTTCCCTTCGGAAGGAACACTTTCTCTCTCTCATTCTCACTGTCTACTTCCTTTCACGATTAAGGTCCATTAGATCATTATTCGGTACATCTGTGCTTAACACTAGCCAAATATAATAATGAAGCAATGATGTGTTAGCAGCCAAGTATCTTCCAGGTTCAACGAAAGTATTTCCATCTAATTTGTATCATCATAAGTCCATGATCCACAATGTTAAGGGTATAATATAACGAATGATGGTGATAAAGCATGACAAAGAGTTAGTTAATTAGTTATAAGAGTTCAGGAGTTCCCTTCAATTCTGTTATGCAGTAGTAGTTAGTTAGTTATAACTAATTCTCTGTTTTAACACCCTAGCTCACACTACACCAAATCTAAGCCGATAGTGCCGGTTTTTTAACCGCCGAAATATCCAAATCTAAGCCGATAGTGCCGGTTTTTTAACCGCCGAAATATTGTAGTGTGAGTAAGGGTGTTATTTTAAAAGATTACACTTTCCAATAGTGTGATATTCAATTTAGTAACTCCCTTTTGGGTTCTCTTTTGGGCCTTGGCTACCAATTGCATGATGATATGATCATATTGAAGCAAATTATAGATGGTCTCTGCTCTCTAAAACACATGATGGTTGGAATGGGAAAGTGATTTATATACATAACAATGCAGTAAATAATAGATAATCCTATTATAGTTATTTGATACACACTAGTTCCATTAACGTTAGCATTTCTTTTTGTAAACATCACTATTATCATTTCTTGCTCTCTTTGGAAGACTTCTTACGAGGGATGCACTTCCCTTTGGCTCCTCCTCCTTTCGCTTCCCTCTTCTCTTCTTCCATTTCCTTAAACTTCTCTTCTATGTTGCTCCTGCAGGCACATTATGTGTAACCATGTATGTAATAGACAACAAAATTTTTCTTAATTGGTTAATGCTTAATAGACTCTGTTAAAGAGGTGTAACACTAGTCTGGTCATATAAACATGCAAATGCATATTAATAAATGATAATTAGGAGTATTAATTCATTCACGAAATTATTCCCATAATAGCAAATTTAAATATATTGCAAACACTAAAAATATAAAAAATTCAGATTTTTTATTTAGAAATTACGAGAACAAATTAAGATTTTTAATTTTTTATTTAGTATTATTTTTTTTCATGGTATCTTTCAATCCAACTTATTAATGACTAATCCATCCCTATTAATCCACCATGAATGTAAGCTCCACGCCAATAAAATGGTTGCTTGCATAAGTCGAAATTTAAACATCCGAGGCTTACTTGTAGAACCAGTAAACTAAACATTAAGTACTAAATTAGTAACTAGAAATGCACTAACCTGTCTTGATTATAGGAATTAGACCTCTTGAGAACCGGTTCAAGATCCGAACCGGTGTGGTTAGCCTTGATGGATTCAACGATGCTTCCGCTGAAGTATTCTTTGTCCTCCGACACCAAGTTCCCAAACCTCGGGTTCTCCGACACGTACTTAATCATCTCAACCTCATCAGAAGAATTTGACATGCTCTTCTTGGTGCCTCTCTCGAAACACGCGCTCCTGGACCCCGCGTTGCTCACGCGCCTTGGCTCATTGTTGTTGTTGTCGTTGCTGGCCTTGAAATCCGCACCTGAACTCCCACACGCTATCAGTTGTAGCAGCACCGAGTTGCGACTCGGTGCTGTTGACTCAGTCTTTTCCTCTAACCGCTTTGAGCATTTGTTAGGTGCTTCTTGGTTCAGTTTCTCAGCTAGTGTTGATGTTGAAGAAGACGAACCACGTGGATGACAACGCTCTAACGGCTCCTTCTGTTTATTTATCCCCTAAGTTGTTGCACAAATATAACTAATCAATAATTCAGTATCAATATACTTATATACATAACAGGGAGGGTTGTGCTATTTGACTATCAAATTAGCCATAAGTCAAGAAAAGAAAAATTATATAAGTTATTCTATACATGATAGTAAAAAAGGAGAGAGAAAAAAAGAAAAAAGCATATTGATCATTTATTGGCTAATAAATTATAAACTCTTTAAACTTTTTATTTTTAATATTAATAAAAAATGCTAGCTGATTAGCATATTTTATTATTTTTAATAAGTAGTTAATCATTCATATTGAATTGTGTTAGTTAAAAAATTGGTTATTTGACTTAAAAAAATTGGATAGTTGGTTAAATATGCTAAAACCGCAAGCTGATTTAGCTTTTGAAAAAAATATATTAGATATCAATTTACTTAATTATATATCATAAAAAAAAGCATTTAAAAAAAAAAAAAAACCGTATACCTTTTGGGGTAGTAGTAGCTGGTGATCATCATCGGTGGATACGCCTCTTGAGCAACGAGAGTGGGGTGTGGCGGTGGAGCTAGTCGTGTAGCTTGTTCTCTCTTCTTCTCTTTCTTCCACCAGCAAGAACTCTTCTTCTTCCTCTACTTGTTCCTCGTACTCTTCGTATTCTTCTATGCTCTCCTTCTGTGTGTGTTGATGCTCACTCTCATGGGGGCTGCAATTAAACGACTTCCGTTTTGGATTCATTGATTGTTTCTTTCCGTTGTTGCTGCTACTGCTAACATGTAGCTGTTGGAATCTTTCTGCAAATTCAAGTATATGTGTTCATTCATTTCCTCCAAATTAAATGTATGTAAATAATTCATTCCTAATATTATTAGTCTTTAAAAAATTCATCTCCCTATTACTATATTTATAGGCAATTAATGTTTATCAAAAAAAATTTTATAGGCAATTAAACATTACTCTTCCTAAAATTTTTTGGTAAAAATGATATAATTAATAGTAAAATATGTAATTATCATGAAACATAAATTAACTAAAAAATAGTAACCATAATGTTATTATTATTGCTAAAACATTGTTAATAAAATTAGTATTTCTTATAGTATTTTTAATATATTTAAATAAAAATGAAAAGAAATTTTTTTTTATCAATAATGAATAATAATAAAAGTATAAAAAATAATAATAATGTGAAATTATAGAGGAGAGGCGGAGAAACCAGAAGAAGCTTGAACAAGTTCAGATCCTTTGAGTATATATTCTGCTCCTTCAGCTGGGTGTATTATGTCATTAAGTGCCAAGTCACACCACACATAACCACTCTTGTAGTTCCTAATAACAAAACAAAATGCAATGCTCAATTACTAAATCTTATTGTCTCATCTGTTTGTTTTCTTCCAAGTTCCAGCAGAAGAAGCTAAGACAAGCAAAGAAATTTCTGTTCTTTTTTTATTTATTTAACTAATTACCTTTTACATGACCATGAATACTGTAACGGCATGCCACTTCCTCTCAGCGCTATGAGCCTCTCAAACACATCTTCATTTCACCAAGTAAATAAATAAATAAATGAAAATCAAAATCAAAATTAATAATAACTAAGAAACAAACAAAAAATACCTTTCAAACGGAGAGGGTCATTTGGGAAAAGGGTGATTTCAACATAATGTGGATGCTCCAAGAGGCCATTACGAGACAAGTAGTAAACAACATGAACCCTCTTACTCTTAGTAGTGTTAGTGTTGTTAGCGGGTTTAAGCTTTTGCTTTTGTTGTTGGATTCTGCACATTTTTGCAAGGTCTGGGGTGGTATCTCTATGATCTCTGCCTCTGTTATCTCTATGAGACCCAACTTCCATTCTTCACACTACTTTTCTAATTAATTCCCTCTGTTTTTTACTTTCTTTGGTTGAACTGTTGAAGAACCAATAAGAAGAACCCACAGGGTCCATATTTATACTTCCTTTTATAATTACCACATCGAATCAAATCAAATCAAGTAATAAATAAACATAACTTTAGCTAAGAAGATAGTGGGCATGATTTTTAAAAGGAAAAGTATTTTAATGTTTCGAATAAGCCATAATTTTGTTCCTAGTATTTGAATTATCCTAATTTTTTTTACTCTCAAGTGTACTTTTTATGCTATTTTATTCTTCTAGTCAAGATTAATATTTTTTGAAATTTTTTTTTACATTATTTATTTAAATGGGCATGTTTTCGTTTCTAAAGTCCGATCATTTAACATTCGAACTTAGTTAGACTAACTTATTTAAAATTTGAGCTAAACGAACTATTTTATTCTATTTATTTTTATTTTTTTCAAAAAATAATAATTTTTCTATATTTAATTTGATTTGATTTGAAAATCGGCTTTTTTAATTAAAAATGGTATATTTTGTGAAAAAAATTGTTAAAAATTGAATTGTTTATTTAAATAAATATACAATTAAATAAATAGAATGTCTCACTTAATTCGTTAGGCAGGTCATAAACGTATTGGATTAAAAAACTCTTAACCCATATATAAACCGGACTCAAACTGGTTAGTTCATTTTCCTATCTAACTGACAACAATAATTATAATTGTAGTGATTATAACGGTGATTATAGCATGGATCACAACCAAGATCCATGGATTGGGGGCCATCCTAGGTTATATTTTTCCATCGTCCCCGCCCATCCTCGTGTAGAAGGCATATATTTGTAGATATTCATGGGTATCAAAATTTAAAAATTCAGATTACAAATACAACTTAATTAATTATAACAATTTAACATAATTCAATATAAATTATTCAAACACAACTAAATATAACATATTAACTATTAAAGTATATAAATTTAATATATATATATATATATATATAAAGGTTTTTGTATTTTCATTTTTGTAGGAACTAGGGGGTTTTCGTCGAGGTAAGTTTCGGTCCAGTGGGAAATTTAGCTAAGGGTAAGTTTTTTATATAATCTAAAACCAAACCTATATTATCACATTACTCCAAAACCAAATAAATGATCAGATTGCTCCGTTTTTCTATTTATATAGAATCCGTGGCAGGATAAAGGATTTTCTCGAATCCGTTGGACCCCACCACAGATTTAGAGAGTGCTATAATCTAAATAGAATCTGTGGCAGTCTGGGTAACAATATATGAGTCAGGATCCGTGGTACCCTGCCACGGATTCAAGGTAACAAAAAAATCTATATATTCCGTGGCAAGGTCATTTGGTTTGTAAGGGTGAGAGTTTAGAGAGAGAAAGTGAGAGCATTTTTAGAGAGAAGTTAGAGAAAAACATCTAGATATTCACCATGGTCGAGCGATCGATCAAGGAAATTGCGACAGATGACAGGAGGGAGATGTACCGACTCGATAGGATTTCTCACATCGCACATAATGTCAACACCGAGGTTAGTATATTTTTTTTAATAATTTAATTTACGGTTACATATGAATTATTTGTTAGGGTCGTTTACTGTAGGGTTCAGGTTCGGTTAATGAATTAGTTGTTTATTTCCTTGATGCTAGTCTAATTCATGGCTAAGGCCTTGTTTAATTTAGGATTTACTATGGATTATTAATTTAGGCATCCGTTATTTTCTGTTAGAGAAAGTCTTGGGAGCTAACGTTAGGGAGCCCATAGGGAGTCAATATCAATTTTCCTTCTTTTCTCTTTCCTCTTTTACCACCCAATTTTTCCATAATTATACTCATGGGCTCCCTATGGGCTCCCTAACGTTGGCTCCCTAACATTAATCTATCTGTTATTGTTAAGTGTCGTTTAATTTAGGGTTTAGGGTCGGTTAACGAATTGTTTGCTTATTTCCTTGATACTAGCTCGGTTATTTCCTTGATACTAGTTTAATTTAGGTTATTTTGTGTTTTAATACTTGTTCATTTTCAACGTAGCCTGATAGGTGTATTGTCAGTGTGCGTTGGCGGATTGCGATGGACCTACATCCACGCGTCGTGCTGTACGTGCAGCGGGCCGACCCGCTCCCGGTTGCAAGACTGACCGATCACTGGTTCAAGGTTGACGAGCCGCTCATCAGTGCCTTTATAGAGAGACGGCGGCCAGAGACCCATTCGTTCCATATCCCATGGGGCAAGTGTACTGTCACCTGCAAGGACGTCGCATACCAGATAGGCCTACCCATCAACGGTGAGCCTGTCAGTGGTTGCCTGTGGGATTTCGAGACGCTCATGCCAGAAGGTACAGGGCGACTCCGGTGGGAGTGGTTCCAGGACATGTTTGGCGAGCTACCCGATGGACGCAATCGGGATGCCTGCACTGTCACCTTCTCATGGTTCAAGAGCAGATTCAGAGAGCTCCCGGATGATGCGGACGAGGACGTGGTCGTCAGGCACGCCCGAGCTTACATCATGATGTTGATGTCAACCTGTCTTTTCGGGGACAAGACTGCAGCTAGGGTTCACCTCCGCTAGCTCCCTTTTGTCGAGCGCATTAACGAGCTCGGCCAATACAGCTGGGAGTCCGCAGTCCTTGCCTGCTTGTATAGGGTCTGTGCTGAGCAGCCAACCGGAATGTCGTCCAGGTGGCAGGGCCGTTGGATCTGCTGCAAACTCGATTTTCTGGCGGTTTCCGTCCCTTAGGCCTATCGGGTTCAACTAGTTCGAGTGGCCGTTGGCCTCTAGGTAATGCAACATATCTGATTCGTTATGCAATTTTATTTCTCATTATTTATATCTGCTTGGATGACTAATGATTTTGTGTCATTCTTAGGTGGGGGATGTATCTCCCCACATCCGACGAGAAGGCGCCCCGATTGCTGCATCACAGGAAGCAGCTTGATTTGATGCCCTTCGGCAAGGTTATTTCGATTTAGTGTTTTTTGATAATTTTCCGTGTATTCGTTTTAGTTTTTAAAAATCAGTCATGCAGTATTGTTGCCACAGACATCCTTTTCATGTTGCAGTTTGTCTGTCTCCCGTATCGTACGAATGAGGTAGAGGCAGTTCTCGATCGATGCATCCTGCGGGAGGATCACAGGACCCTCTGGTGCTCGATCGTCCCATTTATATACTTTGGGACCATCGAGTGGCACCAGGTGGATCGGGTGATCCCACAGTTTGGAGGGGTTCAAAATCGTCCTCACGCGCCCCTCAACATCGACTTCCTGCATGCAAAGGACGGACGGGGGAGTGACCAGTGGTATCCGCAGAAGTATCAGCGGTGGCATGGCCTCTGGGCTACCAGGTATGGTCGGCTGTTTGACATTTAGTTTGCTTCGTGTTTTGCTCAGTATTACAATTTATTGTTTCGGGCTTAGTTTAATTGCTGGTTTGTGGGCATCCAGGTTTGCACAACTGTTTGAGGTCTCATAGTCTGCTGATCCCGGCCCATCTGTAGACTTCTGCCAGTGGTGGATCCTCGCCGCCAGGAGGTACCTTGTCCCGGCTAATCCTTACCATCATTTGCCGGCGGACGAGATCCCTGTCGAGGCCACACAGAGACAGTCAGCTCCACATCCAGAGTGACCTGATGTGCCTCAAGTGCCGGACAACAGACGACCTGGGAGGAGGAGGTTGATTGGGACGAGGACCACCGCTCGGGACTGGCAGTGGTTGGATGATATCACGGTAGATGATGCACCGGCCGAGCGACCGACTCAGAAGATTAGGCGCATGCCCGAGAGCTATGCATGTCGGAGAGGGGCGGGTTGAGTCGGCAGAGGAGGTAGAGGCCGTGGGGAGGGCGGTGACACGGCGCATCCCCAGCAGACTCAGGGTGACGCCAGCACCAGTCAAGCGGTGGATGTCGCGGGGACGAGCACACAGTCTGACATCCCCTCCACCCTCCGACCCAGGGGACTGAGATCCCATCGACTCTAGCGTCCCCATCGCAGGCTATGCTCGACGGGCTGTCGAGCCCAGGATTTCAGCAGATGCTTCGCGAGATATGTTTCGAGGGCGACGGTAGTTATAGGCCGGACACGCAGTTTAATGGCTCTCAGGTTCATCTCGACCTGAACGAGCCTGTCTCCGGTCCGTCGTATGCGTTCATGGCTCTTGGTGGGACTCTTTCATCAGCGGCACATATGCTGGGCGGATCCTGGGAGGTACCGTTCATGGAGCCTGCCCGTCTGTCGACTCCTCCAGCGTCACCCGAAACCGATGAGCAGGCTGATGAGCCAGCAACACGTGGCCGGACGCGCGGAGCTCCACGTCGTCTAGCCTGCGGTACCGGATGCCATAGGTAGTTTATTCTATTTTTTCTGTATTGATGAACTTTATTTCGTGCTCTGCATTATGTATTACAAAACTTCCCGACTACATGTTCATGTACATATGTGGATATTTATGTATTTAAGGACTTATTTTATTTTTCCATATTTTATCATTTTTCTTAATCGATATAAACCAATGTGATTGATACGACGCCCTAAAAATTATCCACATAAATTCCATTAACAACTATTACCAAAAAAAAAGAAAACAAAAAATAAACTTAAGGATTCATTTCACCCTCCCACGGGTCCACTTTTTGTTTTTTTACTCAGAATCCATGGTACCCTACCATGGATTTCGTTCGAAGTTGTTCATTTCTGAATTCGTGGTACTTTGCCACGGATTTCTTATAAATTTCGTTTTGGAGCAATTTGATCATTTATTTAGTTTTGGAGTAATGTGGTAATATAGATTTGATTTTAGATTATATAAAAAACTTGCCCTTTAGCTAATAAGCTTCTCGTTACAATTTTTTTAAATCCCCGCGTACGTGGATAAAATTGTTATATTTTTTTTAGATCATAGTGATTTGAGGAAAGTGAAAGTTGTAAAAGAATAAAAGAAATCAAAAAGATAATATTAGAGAGAAAATGACAATTTTGAAAGAAAAAAAAATTAATTTTAACTACAGTGCATAAATACAATGAAACAAAAAATTTGTAAAAAAATGTTTTAAACGTTTAAAATAAATCAAAATCTAACTGAAAAATTATACTAAATAATATTTTTCACTTTTAAAAAATAATGAATCAATATTTATTCAATGGTCTTATATAGATAAAGCAATTTAGTCAAAAGAAAAAAAAAAGCAATTTAGAAGGCTCAGACTTGCATTGTGAAAAAAAAGAATAACTAACTTTAATTCCAAAATAAAATAAAAATAAGAGTAAAATATTATTTTGATTTCTAATATTTGGGTAGAATTCTATTTTAGACCATAACGTTTAAAATATCCTATTTTAGTCCAAAAACGTTTCAATTGGACTCAATCAAATCCCATAGTTGAAGGTTAGACGGGAACTAAACGTTGTAGTTGACGTTGTCATTTCCTGGGTGATTAGTTACTTCATTCATGCGTTAAAAAATTTCGCATCACAAAATTTGACATTTTATCTTTTCTTCTATTTCTGTAACGAAAAAAATATTTGAAACTCTGACCCATCATTGTCACGCGAAAATCGAACGAATGAAGTCTTTATTGCTGTTTATGAGTGGTTCGAGCTTACCTGCATAGTGAGTTAATGTTGCGTTGATTTTTCAAGACGAAAAGAGGCACGGGCATGTTAGTTACGGCGTTAAACTCTATTCCAATTTTTAATGGTAATACTTGATTGAGTCCCATTAATTTTCTTTTTTTTGGAAAAAAATGACATTTTAGGGATTAAAATAAAATTCGATTAAAATATTAGGAATATAACAAGATTTTACTCTAAAGATAAATAATATGTCTTCAGTTGCACGGATTCATCTTTTAAGACTTAAATATGGTAATTTAATTTGATAAATATCTATAAATCTATTTATATTTATTTTATTTAAATAAAAAAATCCTGCATTTGCTAATGCAAGTCATTTCATGTTCATAAAATTATAATGAGTGAAATGTAATTTAGGTGTACCTTTTTTATTGACATGATGGAATAAAAAAAATATAAAAATAGATAGTTGAAATGGAAATATTGAAGAAAAAATGTTTTAAAAATTAAATTTACAGTTAGAAAAGGCCACGGAATATATAGATAGATGGAGGTCATTAATGTAGCATGAGGCATAGGTCAGAGTAAAACAAGTGACGGATAGATCATGGAGAGGGGATGGGTAAAAGTGGAAGGTAAAATTAAATTCCAGATAAGAAAAAATGGAAAAAGAAAAAGTAGAATTGTAGAAAGTGAAATTGAAAGGTAAAAAGGTAGTGTTGGAGGGTCCTGATTGTCTCAATCAGAGGAAGAGAAGCATAGAAAAGAATTTAATTTGACTTTTGAACACTCTGAGCCTGATTTGAGAGCAGAATGATAAATTGTCATAGATTGCTATTGCTTGGTATGAAGAGCTTTTTAGTCTTTTTTCCATTCCCCCCTTCCGAGGAAAAGGACATCCTTGAGGTGTGTGCGTGTGTCTTTTCTTATCGAGGAAATTTAGAAAATTTATAGTTTCTTAGTTAATAAGAAGTTAATAAATTTTTTTTTATCATCTATTATTTTCTTAATTATATTTATTGGCTCTCAATAAGTTCCTTAATGTTGATTCCGTAATATTACACCTTCTTAATCTTTATGGGTGTAATTATGAATGGTTCTAACGGATTGATTTATACTTATAATTTTTTTAAAAAAACTAAAATATTCACTCATCTTATTATTATTTTTTCGTTAATGAAAGGTAGATAATTTCATTAATTGAGAAACAGGTTCAATTGGATGTACAAAATTAAGGATATGTTTAGTAAATTTTTTTTCAAAAAATTAAAAAGTTTTTGTTCCTGATCTTTTAGAGTGAAAGTGTTTTTGAAAGCACACAAAAATACTTTTTTAAAATTGTCTCTAACTACTTAAAAAATAAAATTACAAATTAGCTTTATATTTTAATAAAAAATTAATTTTATCTTTAAATAATTATATTTAATTAATTTTATATTAATGTGAGATATACTAACTATCAAATATATTATATTTATTAAGAAAAAGTTTTGGGAGCTAATATTAGGAATAGCAAGTCAATATTATTTTTTTTTCTCTATTTTTTTTATTCCCTACTATTTTTCTAATTACACTTATTAGCTCATTATTAATCTCCTAACTTTGATTCCCTAGCATTACTCATTTACTAAATGTTATATGAGTGATTTTTATTTATTAAGAATAATTTTAAATTATTTTAACAAATAATTATATTGTAACTCTTGTAGAGTAATGTTTTTAGAAGCTAAGAAACTCAGCAATAAGAGCTAGAATATTATCACACAAAACCCAAAAAGATACACACAAAAAATAATAATAAACCTAAATATTCAAATATTTTTTACAATTAAATCCAATTATAAGTCTTTGAGAATTTTCATTATAAGTGCTTGAGATAACTTTTTATCACTCATAT
The DNA here is from genome assembly GCA_036250425.1 of Stylosanthes scabra. Taxonomy (NCBI): domain Eukaryota; kingdom Viridiplantae; phylum Streptophyta; class Magnoliopsida; order Fabales; family Fabaceae; genus Stylosanthes; species Stylosanthes scabra. The sequence goes on along the minus strand of JASCZI010181249.1, from coordinate 19,449 downwards.
AGTAACTCCATGGTGATATATAGAATTGAGAATTCCACGTAGCACAGCTAGAATTAAAAACATGTCATTTCCTACCTAAAATGATATGGTGCATGCTAAGATGAAAATGTAAAATGATGAAGAGATGAAAATCACTCATATTAATAAATAAATACTTATCTTAAAAATGTGTATTTTTATTTTTATTAATTTTTTAAAATAATTTTACACACATTTTCATTCTATTCACCATAACTCCTCTCCATTATAAAATTGTTCAAATGATATTTCTAAACATGTATACACCAATCCCAATTGTCCCTTGACAAATTGCCATCAATAATTATAACGGAACGGAACAGGACAAGTACACATCAAACTAGGATGTTAACAATTACCAGCTTTCGACCAAAGAAGGATATGAATGAATTTAATTTTGCTACTATTTAGGGTCTCATTAAAAGCTACAGTATAACCTTTTTCGTTTTGAAGAAGATGTGATTATTTATTGCTCCCCCAAATCGCCAAAAGATGGCACAGAACACCTTATTCCATTTTTGCCTCATCTCCTTAAATCTTGGAACACATCATGTAAGCCAAAATTCCCCTTCATGCATGTTTAGTTGAATTATGTATAACAAAAATATTATATACACCTTAAAAATGAGCAACTATATATTTATATAAGTCATACTTTAAGATGTATTATTTCGAATTATTTGTTTAGTTATTGATTTTTTAAGTGATGTATCACATTCAATTATACCATTTTGCCTTCATATTTGCTCTGAATGGAGGGGGAGACAATTAATTGACATTAGTATAGTAAATGAGATTAACTTTTTTTTTTCTTTCTAAAACATAATACAAATTGTAGCTAGATAGGGACCATATAGGCATGTATGCACATGCTACCTTCAACAAACGACAAGGTTGCTTCGCGAATCCACAGTTCCTGCGTGATTTGTGAATGAAGTTTGCTGATGATTCATGTGTGTCACCTCTTCACTCTTTTCTCTTTCTCTTTCAGTCTTCACAACCTTTGCTTCTTCCGTATTATATCAATTCGAATTCCATTATTAAAAATTTGAATAACTTAATCCGGTTGAATGTCCATTATTCATAAAGGAAGTAGGACATTTCTTTTTATATATATTCTGGTGGAGGGGATTTGTATATTCTCCTCTTCCGAGAATGGTTTTATCTGTGAAACCAACAGTCAATTTCGAATGGTGAAATTTAAATTGAGATCTTGTGGTTTCTACATAATCTTACGGGTACTATGGTCTACGGAAAAAAATATTCACGATGGTATCTACTGCGCCAACATATCTTCGAAGCCGCATCTTCTCCAAATGATTTTTTCCTCCGTCGTTGAGATTAACCTTCAGTTTCAAAGATATCATATTTCTTTGTTTTTTAGTATTTTTCTCTCTAAGTTTATTTGATATTTACATTTTAATTCCTGTGGAGATTTCACTTTCTCTTGCTTTTGATTGTCTAAGTTGGACCCAACTCATATGTCATTTTTTCTATTCAGTGAAATAAAATACAACTGCCTTTGATAAAAAAAAATTCTAGTCTATTAATAGGTGTTAATGTTTTTAATTCACCATTTTATTTATACAGTGTATAAAAATAATAAACATTGACTTCATTGAGTTTAAATAAAACGTATTGGGTTTAAAATTTGAAAATAACTTTTTTAAGAAACAATTTGTGTGTTTGATTTGAGTTTTGTCGAAATATTTGAATAATTATTTAAAAATACACAAAAGAAATATTTGGCATAGAATATCATCAAGAATATAAGCTTTCACATACCACATTTTAGTAATTTATTCAAAATCTCGTATCAAATACATATTATCTGTATATATACAGATATAAAGAAAATAAACATGTGTCTATTGACAATAATGAATTTAATACATTTCTAATATATCTTATCATTGATTTGTGTGGGATCTAAATACCAAAAAATATAATCTCTATATGCTAAACTTCTGCATACTATAACTTTCGTTAAAATATTGTTATTTATATATTAAAAAGTAAACATCCACTGTGACCATTGATTATTTATAATTTAACACATATGAATTGATACGTCATTATGGTTATTTTTTGACAACATGTTACGAGAGCTAATTTATCAAGTTTTTTCATTTTATCAGAGGCCAATTATTTAAGGTTTTATAATCATTAAGAAGCGCCATGTTCAAATTACAAATGATCATACTCATAAACACTCTAAAAGGAACATCAAATAATCATCAAAACTATAAAATAAAACCAGACACACCTATTTGATTACCAAACTCAAAACAACAAAACCAAAAGCATTGGCAGCCCAACGAACCTTCAATGAGAAAACACACAACTTCCAAGAAGTACTCAATACCAGTAAAGCACCTATTAGATCACCAATTGATCATCAAACTAAAGGAACAATACCACAACACCTATTAGATCATAAAAACAAAACCACAACAAAACCACAAAACTTTGGATGCCAACCAAACCTTCACAGAAAAACCTTGAAAGAGAAAACATCCAACTTCTAAAAGTACTCACTTAATCAGGTTTTTTTCTTTCTCCCTCGTCTTCTTGTGCTTGTATTGATGTTTTCCTGATTATTTGCTCCATCGAGATGTTTCTTTAAGTAGTTGATTACTGCTTCTTCATCTTGACACGTTGCAACGTTCAGCACAGATAAAAAGTTCAACGTCTCTCTCGCTTCGACACTAGCATCTTCCGCCTCACTTTCACTGAAATCTTCTATTTCTGAGTCTTCTTGTATTTCGTTAATATCCTTCAATATTCTACGTGTATCCTCCTTCAAGTTTCTTTTGTTTCTTCGAATCATACCCAACATCTTACTTCCTCTCCTCCCTGTCACTGTTGAAAAGTCTAACATTCTTACTTTTTTATTCCTATTCTTCTACGATCTGCTTTCACCTTTTTTCTCTGGTGCATATTTTGGACTCCCTTGCATTGACTCTTCCGAACTTTGGACCTCATGCTGCTGATTGAGCTCTGTTTTTTCTGTATTGAAATCTTCAAAACCGGGTGGAAATTGTGGGTTTGAACTTGGCTCAACCTCTAATCCCTCAACCTCCAAGTTATATTGAATTGGCCCCTTCATATTTTGCCCCAAACTTAATGCCATTTGTGTCTCTTTAATCAAATCTTCTGATCTTCTATCGTCAACGATACACCTAGTTGAATTGGATTTCTCACAATTTCCAGCAACTTCTTCATTCGAACCACTAATCTTGGAATCACCAGCTTCCTTCATCAACATCACATCATCATCAATTTTGCACTTGTATTTTCTCTCCTCTGGTATTTCTGCAATGAACACTTCAAATAAAACCCCATTTAACTCAAGAACAACACATTCGTGAATAGGTCTAAGCCAAGATATCACAATATTTGCTTTAACACTGCTGTAATTTGTTCCGATCGATGATACATTTTCAATGTCAACTACAGTACCCAAAACTGCTGCAACCTTGTGAAAGTTCTACTCACTCCATGCTTGAATAGGCATTCCATAAATCTCTACCTTTGCTTTTCTCGTGCTATTCGCTTCTTGTTCCGTCCAGTTCCTAATCTCACCAAAATAAGTTAGCAAAAGCGGTGACAAACGCGCCTTATCTTTATCTTCGACAGATCTGAATGTCAAAACCATCTTGAAGGGGCCCATCTCCTTTACCTCTCGTAGAGTTTCCCATTCCTTATATAATCTTGGGATAATATCTTCTCTATTCAATGGTAGTGCGGATTCACCTATTAAGCTTCTTTTTAGCATTTCTACCAATTCCACATTCACCTCTCCCTTGACCACCTCATGTATAGGTTGATCCTTTGTCTCACCCTTATCAGTCATGATAGTATCAGGCTTCTCATTTTCACTTCCCATCAGTACATTCTTGAAAGATCTTTTATCCCTTACCATATCTCATTTAGCTTTGACCTCCACTTGATTTTGTCGCACATGATAGCTCCAATTTGATTGAGTTTGAGTCAATCCATTGTTCCTCTTATCCCTTCCATACTTTGCTTCAGTAACCAGTAACTGTACCCCTTCAAACTCCCAACCATTAAACTTTTTTGCCGCCCTTAACGCATGGCTTTTATAGGCAAATATCACAAAGGCAAAATGGAATGGATTATATTTTCTGATTTTCTTTGAGAGAAAGACATCAACAACTTCACCCTCCCTGCTAAATATCTCCCATAACCACTCTGTATTAGCACTGTTAGGTAAGTTGTCCAAAAAAAGCGAGAACGATCTTCTTGCAAGACTCTTGAAATTTTCCAGAACTTGGCAATGTCTCCTACCAAACCTATCATTGTTACCTCTAATCTTAACCCCCTGATTCTCTACAAACCGCCCTTGTTTGTTGCTATCACTAGCATTCATAGTCTCAATCTATACTACACCAGTCATAAATTGAAACATAGAGCGATGATAGTGTATAATACATACCAAAAACGGGAGGCGTCAAAGCAGAGAAGTAGAGGTCGTGAGCAGAAGTCACAACAGTCGTCTCCGACCCGAAGCTGGACCTGTGAGGTGTCTATTACAGATCTGAAAACAGAACTTCAGAGCACTGGTCGTTAATTGCAGGGGCGAAAAGGAATGCGACGAATCGGTGGTTGGGCCGGTGTGGCGGAGATGTTCAGATGCCGTAGATCGATGTTGGTGAATCATGGATCTGACGATGGGGGCTCTGTTCGAAAGGGGCGGAGATGGGCGACGAGGGAATGGCTACTTGCGGTGTCGGTTTGACAGCCCTTGGTGGTTAGACTGCGACGGCGCAGCTCCGTGAGGGAGCGGCGAGTTGTGGTCTCCCGTGGTGGTGGACGACGGACGGTGTTTTTCGGTCTCTATTTTTTAGTACATCTCAGTTTTTTTTTAAAAAAAAGAAAGAAAATAATCAATATGTTAAAGTATTTTTCTTGTTATGTTTTTTCATATGTATCTGGAACACACATCTTTGCGTACTCCATGATAAAAAAATGTGGAAGAATTAATGAAAATGGTGGCATCTTGGTAAATAGTTTAAAAAGAGTGGCATTTTAGAAAATGGAAAGTGTAGGTAACCAATATTTTTCTAACCAACAAAAAATAGAATATCTATAACCATTGTTTATAGAACGTTCATAATAAAAGAAATAGAACATCTGAAACCTAAAGCAACCAACAATCAACAAAAGAAATAGAACATTCGAAATCTATAAACAGAACATCCAAAACCTAAAAAAATAGAACATCCAATATAAATTGTTGACTGATATTGGCTAATTTTTTTATTGGTTACGTAGCATTATTTTTTGGAAAATAGTTTTTTAAACAATGACAATCAAGTAGATTAGCCATTATATTTTTTTAATATGATTTAAAAAGTATATATATAATAGATTTGTAAACAAAAAAAATGTATAACCAACATTAAAACCCTTGCAATACACATGGCTAGTAATATAAAAAAAAAAAGTTTTTTTTTAGAATAAGCGGCACTGTAAAAGGCGCAAAATTGTAGTAGTTTTTTAGCCCCACAAAATCTGTTGTCAATAGTCTAAAAATAAGGCATTTTTGTATCTTGTTATTTGATTATGGCAACTTTTAAGAAATAGATGTTATTACATAAGAAACTATTGCAATGGTTTATTTGATTACAGCAATTTTTAAAAATAGATCTTTTTACTTAAGAAACTATTGAAACGGTTTTATTAATTTGCAACAGTTTAAAACTCTGCAATTTGTAACCAAAATGTCTTAGAAAAAAAAATATTGTGGGAATTTGATACCCCAAAAATTGGAGACCCAAATTTGAATTGTAAAATCATGGAAAATCGGTGGAAGGGTTGCACTTTTTCACTTTTGTAAATACATAATATTGAAAAATTTTCAAGTATATCGGTATATCAGCATATCGATAATTTGTAATCGTTGATTTTGATTTATATATATTTTTATATTTTTTTAATTCAAATTAACGGTGAAAAGTTTTCAATATACCAATATATGAGTATACTTGAAATTTTTCCCATAATATTTGTGAAAGAGTTGCACGAATTTATAAAGTAAAGTAATACATAATTTGTGATCTATTGTACTATTTTGCGGATTATATAGATTTATTTTGGTGCAAGTTGATCATGATATCATAATTGGTACAATTTAGTTTTTTTTTTCTTCTTTCCAATCCATTTAAATAGATAAATTGTCCAAAAATTTTTAATGTTTTTTTTTAAAAAATTGTTGAAATTAGTAATTAATAATAATAGCTAAATCCAAAACTAAATTAAATTGCAAGTTTAGGGCATAAAGAAGTGAAAGCGTGAGGCATAGGTGCTACCGTTCTAGGTAGGGACAGAACATGACAAGACCTTGCTTCTTGGCCATGGCTGCTGCATGAGTCTATCAAACACAGACAAAGGCTTTAGCATATCACTTAGCCTTCCAAGTTCCAACATCACTTCCCGGTTCCCAACCAACGAGGTCTCAGCCCTTTTTTGGTTGTGTTCCTTCTTCTAAATTCTAATTTCTTCAATCTCATTTGGTCATGGGGCTTGTATCATTGTGGTTTTTTTTTTTTTTTTTCTTTGAAAGGTTGTATCATTGTGGCTTTGTCTGACATCAATAACTAAATTGGGTAAATAACCAACTTGGCAGTCCGATACAGTAATTATTAGTTAGCTTACTAATTCGCTTAAATAAGTATTGAGAATTTCTAATATGATTTTGTATATAAAATAACTCATTGACTACCGATAATCCTAAAATGTAGCTAAGATCCATGATGAATTAGTTCTTAACCTGTCAAGTTAAGAATATTATAAAAAAAAAAATTAAATAAATTGGGTAAATATGTAATTAATATAAAGAAAAAGTCATTAAAGACAAAATTAGAAGGTTCATATTATAATCAATATAGCACTCTTTCTCTTCTCCATCTCCATCACCATCACCATCACCACCAGCACTCTTCCTCTTCTTCTCCATCAGCACCACATTTCTTGTCACCAAAAAATATTATAATCAATATTCATTTTGTAGACACTGAAAAATCGAAGTTTTTTAAAATAAAAATTTTGAAATTCAATTAAAAAAATATATCTAAAACTTAAGTAAAAGAAGGATATTTGAAATTAATTAATAAGCTTTCTACTTGTCTACTTGCAATCTATAATATTAATTTCTTAGGATATTGCAATAAAAATAATTTTAAGAAAATAAGAATGATAAATAAGTTTCTATATAATTTAAAATAAGAAAAAATAAAAAAGTATAATAGTTTTTATTAAGCGAAAAAAATTACTAGGAAAAAGTATATGCTATATTCCATGAGACCTGTCCAAAATTTTATTTTTATCCTTCATATCTTCATATTAAATTATTAGGTGAATTCTAACAAATCCTTCCTTACTTGATTTTTCTTTCTTTTTGTTGGACGCACTTTAAAGCATCACTGCTACATCCTTCATTGACCACCGATGACTTCGTTCCTTCAACCAATCAGATATTAATTATTTTAAATGGGTCTTAGTATTTCTTAAAAATGTAAAAATACTCAGCTCTGTCATATTCATAAGCACCAAAGCATCCTCCAATCACCGTCATAATTTTGTTTTCTATAACTTGGTCTCCCTTTTTGAGAGAATAAAATTGTGATGATCACCGGAGAACATGATGACGGTGTTTTAGAAGGTGTACAACAAAGAAAAATAGAAATTAAGTAAAAAATAATAACTTACTCCCATTTAAAGAGAGTTAGTTAGTATTCACAAATTCTTAATGATCAGGTCATCAAAAAAATATTAATGGTAAACCATTACTCGTCGATAGGGATGGCAAAAATTCCCACACCCGCGGATATCCACCTCAATTATTCGCGACGGGGAGGCTAACGGGGACCCGCGAAATCCCCGCGAAGGTTGCAATTACATATTTGTCCCTATATATATGTCTGGAAGTTAGATTTTATTCATATATTACAAACATATTTTTATTTTATTTTATATGTTTGAAATTTTATGTGTATGTGAGTATTAAATTTGTATTTTAATATGTTAAATTTTATTTTATTATACTAAAGTTTAATATATTTATATTATTTTTAATTTCTTTTGTTAAAAATTAATATCCATGGATATCTGCGGATATCTGCCAAATCCGCGGAGATTTATAAATGGGGACCCGTGATGAATATGGGGCGGGGACGGGGGACAATTTTACAAACAGGGATGGGGACGGAGATAGTGGTACCCGCCCCATGGATACCCATTACCATCCCTACTCGTCGATCAAGTTTTCTTTTTCTAGATTTACTCTTCGATCTCCTATACATGGCTGATGTTAGTGCCTCAGTGGTAGTGGCAATAGTTGTATAAATATGAGACAGAGGTAAAATTAGAAGGGAAAGAAAGTTAATTTACGATTGATCGTGAATAATATAATTTAACTAGAAGAACAAAATTACATTTTAGGCAAATCTTAGGAACAACATTTAAATGATTTAATATACTTTTCCCCATAAAAAACAAAACTAAGCATATTGCTGTTAAAAAACTCATTACACTATCATATTACTTTTGTTAGTGTTTAAATAATACCTTCTTGAGAAATGTGGTTTTTTTTTTTTTTTTTTTTAATTTGTCTTTGAAATATGTTGTTATTTATAGGGTAAAGTACTGTTTGGTCCATAACGTTTGAACTGTTTTTTATTTTGGTCTCTAACGGTTAATGATACGCTCCGATCTCGGCAAGTGCACCGAATCGTACAAGTAATACCACGGTGAAGTGGGTATCGTTCCCACGAGGAATAAAGGACCAAGCAATACTATCTATTAATTATTCTAATCAGATCCAAATAAAACTTTGAGAGAATGATGGTGATGAACTCGAAAACAATGAGTAAAAGAGAAT
>JASCZI010181248.1:350642-361640 GCA_036250425.1 Stylosanthes scabra | reverse complement strand
TTGTCATGGAATATGACATTCACACCATACTTGATTTGGCTACTTTGGCTACAACACTCTGGGTTATATACATGATCCGTTTTAACTTGAAGTCTAGTTACATGGTCGACAAGGACAATTTTGCAATGTATTATGTGGTCAGCTCAGATCTCCCTATAATTTCATTTTTAGAGTATAATATCCTTCTATGCGATTCATAACACGATTTCATCTGAAGTAGGCTTTCTGTTATTTCTGGACATGATTCTCAGATAATAGATTACTTGTGCATTTACCAGTTCTAATTTTCAATATTTAATGCAGGCGATACCTTGTGCTGTGTTAGCCTTGTTTATTCATCCGTCAACTTCTCATCATTTATTAAACAGGATATTCTGGGCATTCTGTGTGTATCTGGAAGCGGTATCAGTACTACCCCAATTGAGGGTTATGCAAAACACCAAAGTATGATTTCTTGATCTAATAAAGAATTTCCGTTCTACCCATAAGATACTCGAAATAGGCTTTAATTCTTTTTCATGCTTTCAGATTGTTGAGCCATTCACGGCTCATTATGTGTTTGCACTTGGTGTCGCAAGATTCCTCAGCTGTGCACATTGGGTTCTTCAGGTATCAAGTGTTCATCAAACTTAGTGATTGCATTAGTCATCTGTTTCATTTATTTGATAAAGTGGCCATCAATTATTTGATGCTTTGTGCTCTGGTGTTTGGCATCAATAGGAAGACAATTTTTTTTTTTCATGGTTAGCAGTTAGTTGGTTGATCAAGTACTGAATGGCATCATATCAGATTTCAATGATATAACAATAACATTGATATATAGCCAATTGACCTTCCTCTATGATTTTGCTTTTGAAAATGTGTTTCTGACTATTTAAACTAGGTTCGTATTCATAGCCATTGGGTGATAGCTTTCCTGATGTCGTAATGTTTCTGTAGTGTCGAAACTTTTTGGATGTACAAAATATTGGGTTTTGACGAAGTTACCAATTCTCGCAACAGGTGTTAGATAGCCGTGGACATTTGTTGGTTGCCTTGGGGTATGGTTTATGGCCATCAATGGTTCTTATCTCAGAAATTGTCCAGACTTTTATCCTTGCAGATTTCTGCTATTATTATGTCAAAAGGTTTGTTGTGTGCATCATATAGTTACTTCCCCTAAGCCCTCCTTTTCCATTGTTTTTATGTTTTCTCTCCCTTATGAGTTGTGTGGTATTTGGTTTTTTGCAGTGTGTTCGGGGGACAACTTGTTCTTCGCCTTCCATCTGGAGTGGTATAAAAGAAAATTGGTTTGGGTGCATGGTTGCGTTTTAAATTAACTTTGATCAAAGCAATGTGATTGTCCATCATGGTTGGAGGTCCATCTTGTCTTGTGTTGACAAAGACAAAGGTTGGCTCCGTGGGAGAAGCTGCTTCTTTGTAAAGTTTGGGGTCTCCAAGGGGAAAAGTGAAAACTAGTTATTTATATGTCTAACGTGCAGTAGAGTATTTGTAGTTTGGAATGTCTCTATTCGCCTACTTGACTTGCTAATTCTCAGTTTTAATGCTAGTTTGAATATCTTAATTAAATATTGACAATGTGAATTAACATATAGAAAGAAACAGTTGCAGTAAGTTCCCAATTTCAGCTTCACATTAGAGTTCTGAATTCCGATACAATACAAGAATTAATTATTATTACGAAAGAAAAAGGTGACGCGAGATTAGAATTCAATCAGAAAACATAATCTCAGGCTCAAGTCACACTAGATAGCCCCATTAAGCGTTTTTTTTCCCTTCCAGATCCTTTCTTATCTTAGACTTCAATCATATTCTACTCATATACATGAGCGAGTGAATAATTATTTAAATAAGTGCTGTTTAAAACTTAATATGGTTAAGGTTTTTTGGAGAGGTATAACTGCATAAGTATTTCGTTTTGTTTTCCAAACTAGTTACCAAAAGTTAAAAAGGCTATTATAATCGTATACTTTATTTTTATATTTGTCTATTATACCAATTTTATAAATTAGTTTATCCAATATTGTTCTTATTGAAAGTTAATTTTACTATTTTAGTTTGATTGATCGGTGTTATAGCTTTCAAAAAGTTATCTTAAAAGAACAAACTTCAAGTTACTTTAAAAATAATTTACTAAACGAACTTTCATAAGTTTTTTTAATTTTTTAAGGTATCCTCGAAGGTATCTCGAATCACACAGGTCAAGAACTAATTCGCTGCTGATCTAAATTTCATTTAAGGGTATGCGGTTTGGCAGTGGATTTTTTGGACATGAGTTAATCTCTTATATTGATATAATTTCGTTTTTGTAGAATGGATGTATATTGATTTAATTATGTTGTGGTTGGAATGCGATTAGCCTTGTTTGGGGTGAGCCTAGAATCTGGGTCGGTCCATGAGAAAGCCCAACAAGTGTGTGAAATGTTAATCTCCACCTCTGGTCGCTATTGTCGTCACTGCCTAAGTTGTCGGCGGAGGTCTCCACTGTCCAGTCTCAGCCACCCTTGCTGGGCGTGGGCGTTTCTGCAGGTAAAAATTCTCTCTGCCAACCCCTCGAAGAAAACATTCAAACAAGTTGGTGTTATTTTGGGTGTTAATACGGATACTGGTGCTCTGTATGAGGAATGATGTTGTTGAACTTGTTTGTGCTTCAAATTTGATATGAAGGTGTTAAAGGAGTGCGATTTGATTGTTTTCTCATCTGAATTGAATTGGGTTTTCTCATTTTCCTTGCTAGATAATTATGATTTTATACCTTGTTCATCCGCAACAACAGGAAAAGAGGATATTCACATGTGACATGTCCAACTCCAACATCATCTTTGATTATGTAATTGAATTTTTGCAGCAATGTAGTCATCATCATAAACATAAAACATCAGAAATCAAGAAAGTGCATGGATACCTGCTGAGGAGGAGCACCCTCTTGAGGTGCCACCGTCTTCACACAGACACAGGACTCATGGCTGCATACGCCGCCTCATGCCCCCATTCCCTTGCTATTAAAAACATTAACAACTTGTTGACATGCATCACCATCAACTCCTCCAACCCCATTCACTTCAATGCCATCATCTCTCGTTTCTCTCGCATCCGCTTCCCCTTTCTTGCTCTCACTACCTTCTCCTTCATGCACTCCAATGCCATTCCATTGGATACCTATGCTTTCTGCAGCACTTTGAATGCTTCCTCTACACTCACACATACACATGTTCACTTTCCCAAACAGATACACGCCCACCTCGCCAAATCGGGTTGGGCCTCTAGTGTCTTCGTCGCCAGTGCTCTCATTCACCTCTACTCTAAGTTGTCCTCTTTGAAAGATGCAGCCCTTGTGTTCTATGAAATTCCTCACAAGAACACCGTTTGTGCCAATGCACTTTTGTCCGGTTATTCCCAGGCTGGTTTCTGGCTTGAACAACTTGAACTGCTTAGGAAGATGCCACTCTTAAAATTGAAGTACGATCACTTTACACTCTCGGCATCTTTACGTGCATGCACCGGATTATCAGCCATTGAATTGGGTAAGCAACTTCATAGTTATCTGCTGCGTACCATACGCGACATAGAGAGTGATGTGTTTCTGCAGAGTGCGCTGATTGAGATGTATGGCAAGTGTGGCATGGTGAAGAAAGCATGGCAAGTCTTCGGCTTGGCAGGAACGGCGGTGAAAAAAGAGAGAAGCAGAGATGTTGTGTTGTGGACTTCAATGCTTGGTGTGTATGGCAGAAATGGACACTACAAACAAGTCATTGATTTGTATAATGGGATGTTGGTGGAAGGAATCAGACCAGATGGGATAGCATTTCTTACGGTGATATCGGCTTGTGGCCGAACTGGCCAAGTACAAGATGGTGTCAAGTATTTTGAATCCATGGTTAATGAATTCAAGTTAGATCCTGGTCCAGAGCATTACAGCTGTTTGGTTGATTTGCTTTGCAGGGCTGGGGAGTTGCACAAGGCATGGGAAATACTAAATGAGAGAATGGGAGAATGTAGCATCTCCATGTGGGGAGCTCTACTCAGTGCATGTGTGGATTGTGGGAACATAGAATTGGGTAAATTGGCAGCTGAGAGAGCACTTCGCTTGGATCCTCAGAATGTTGGGATCTGTGTTATGCTATCAAACCTATATGCCAAGTTTGGTATGTGGGATCAGATCAGGGAATTGAGGGTCCTCATTAATGCAAGTTGCTTAAGAAAAGATGTTGGGTGCAGTTGGGTTCAGGTAACAAGTTGAATATGCTGGCTAAACCTGTTATTCATCAACGCATAAAGCACCTCCAGGCTCCAGGTTGATAATCAAAGTAAATAAACTTGTAAATAACCTTGGGAGTCAATAATCAACCATGTTGTCTTTATGCAATTCAATGAAACATGTTATTGTACACATTTACAATGGAAGCCACAACTTAAAAGATAAGGACATGACACTGGGAAGGTGAGGGGGAGGGCTGAAACAATATCCTTCTCAAAAGTTTCTATTTTTGCTTAAAATCTCCAACATAACCAATCAATAATGGTATTGCAGATGGTAAGTCCATCGGATTACATTGGATATTACAAAAACAAAAATGATATTAGATTGTCAAAGTTCGGAGAGGGACTTTCCATTAATAAAACTAATAACTTTTTCAACAGCCACGTCAAGTGCGGCAGTTACAGCAGCCAAATTCTGTAGGAATTCTTCTGCAGTTGGTTTGTCACCATCAACGATATCAGTTACAGCTTTTACAAAAATTGCAGGAACTTTCAGAAGCTCAGCAACATAAGCAACAGCTGCTCCCTGGGGAAGATGTTTGAAAATAAAACATTAACAAGACAACAATTACTAGTTAATGGGTTTCTATAGGATACTTCTCTGATAGAACAAGGAATTATCTGGAAGATATGTATTCATATCACATCGCAATAGATGAACAAAAATTTTATTTTGTTAAAGAGTTTACCTCCATATCTTTAACGGTGGCATCATTTGAAATTATTGATGATTCATCCTGCTGTGTCATGTCTAAAGAATCACCCGTGGACAATTTGGCAACCTGAAACGTGCATGCCAATCATTCAGGGTTCAAGTTTTGCTGAAAATTTTTAAACAATTAAATAAGTGGACAGCAAAGACATGACATCAATATCTCGTTTATATAACTACAAATTAGCTGACATCCACTACCACACTTAATGAACACCATGATTATGATTACGATTATTTTCTATGATAAATATGTTTAATCACCCACAGACACAGGATTATAAACCAAAATCCAACCATATATAATATATTTATGCTAGATGAAACATTAAGAAACTAAAAAACAAAATTTCAACCTCTCAATACACCAAAGATAATCATTTATTCATAAGAATATATTCCATTATATTCACTTAATCTATTATCAGATTGGGTTAAACAATATCATGATCTAATTGCCTCACCTCACATCCTTTACACATTAAGGCAACATAGTAATTAATATCAGGGAGAAGTAATGCATTGTTGGTCAGTAAAAAGTAACAGCTAGCACACCTAGAAAGATGATGAAATGCGACGTATATAAAATGACAATTCCAAAACGAAGATAATTCCCTAGTGACAGACTGACAGTGTCAAACTCAGACAATATGAACTTGTACATGGTCAGACACTTCATGTACCACAAACATTCAATCCCGTCCAGTTAATCTGTTGAAAACAAAAAATGGAACCTATTTTGACGACCACAAACGTGATAGTAATGTAACTTTAGTTCGCAATTCAATTTGAACAAGACTAAGTTCATTTTAGCAAACATAATGAAGGGAGTATATTCAACGATGCAAGAGAAATAAGTTTTCACATTTTTGGTAACTTTGAATACATGAGTATAGCAGCTAGCACACACCTGCAGGTTGAGTTCCTTTACAAGGTTGGGTGTTTCAAAGGCCTTACGTAAACCAACTCCATACAGATCGAAAACCTGCGTAAGACAATAGATATGGGTTTTTTTTTATGATACTTCGATCAAATATGCACTTGCCTATGTGCAAACTTGTTAAATCAGGGATGTCATTTCTAATATTTTGTCAATTTTTCTTTTCTCCAAGGTAAAAATAACAATATAACTAGAATCTAGATGGATAGAGGCGATACATAGAAAAAAGTGGATGAAGTATTCAACACAGATAGAACACAAAAACCAAAACTAGACCAACCCTCCCCAAGACACAAGCAATACAAAAATAGGTTATTCCCATCATCAAAGTCTCAAACAGAAAATTTATGCAGTCAATCACATTTCAAATAGATAAGAGATCAAAAGATAAATCAAGCAAGAGCTACTAAAAAACATAACATAATACTTACAGGTATGGGTATTCTTCTGTCATGGAAAGCACAATCTGATATGATGAAAATATCACCAACACTAGCTCCTTTGGCCTGAAAACAACCAGGATGAAACAATTTCAAAAAAATACGTTATGCATATACAAATGATTATATATCTGCATAAGAACATGAAATGTTTTCAGCCACACACATCATCATCTTATCATTTTCGGACTTGTTTGTTACATAGTATAAGGCATGTTAACTTAATAAAATAAGTATGGACTGTATATTAATTTTCAATATATGCTTGGCATAACCATATGTTTTCTTGTCTTTAAAAAAAAAGTTATTCAAACTTCCCCATCAGTTTGTATAAATAAGGAAAAATAATCCATCAGATATGCCATCAATTATCAGATAAATGAACAGGACATAAAATCTGACTAAATATGAAAGAACAAGGAATAAACCAAGGATTTTAGGGAAGCTGTTAAGAATACAAATGTGGAAGTTTTTATATAAAAATATAAGCTTTTGATATTTCCAATGATATGTAATACATAAACATATACTTTTGCTATAAAATCCTTTCACATTTCAATTCTTAACAAGTGCCCTTAGAGAGCATAGCAAAATCCATGAAACAATATCAATTTATTCTGGAGTACAAAAGCAGAAAACCAGCAATGATATAGATGATGGAAGAAAAAAATAAGGAGGAGGGGACAGTGACTACCTTGAAACCACCAGCAGTGCCTGCATTTATGATCAAATCTGGGTGTAGTGCTTGAATAGCAGCATATGTAACGAGAGCAGAGGATATTGTGCCAACACTGTCTACCCCTGAAAGAAATGAAAAGGACACATGAGCCAAAACAATTGCAATTAAAATTGCGAGTTTATTGGGTTCCATTCAGAAGTGTAGTGGGAGCATGTTAGATAGTTCATAGTTATGCTAACCACTACAGAATATTGTAGAGATAAAGAACACAAATGATATGGGTAGGATAGGAGGTGAAGTGTTAAATGTGTGGATGGGTCAGCAATTAGCAAAGAATGAACTTTTGGGTGGTTATGACATGACACATATGTTGCTAATTAAGAGTGGGTATTGCATTGAAATTAGGGGTTAGTGTTGAGAAGAATAAAAAGATAGGTGAGGTGGGAAATGCATACCCAAAGCAGGATCTTTTCCGGGCCAAATCAAGTTTATGTTGAGGTCTTTGTATGAGCCGTGATAACGCACCCAAGGCACCCCTTGCGGAAACCTGCACACTTTGTCAATTTAGAGAGAGAGAGAGAGAGAGAGAGAGAGAGAGCGAAAGCATTAGAGAGAGGGGGAGAGAGAGAGAGAGAGAGACGCACGGAGAGTGAGGGTCCTCGGTGAGGTGGAACCTATCGACGAGAGGAAGCGCCTCCGACTGCATAGCTGTTGATATTGAAAGGCATCATCGTTAACAAGAACAAATCAAGAGACAAAGATGAGGATCATGGTAAGAAGAAGGTACCAATGATGATTACGATATTCGAAATGGCTCCCTTCTGCTTCTGAGCTTGACCAGATTGGTCGCCGCCACCATCCATCTCTCTCTCTCTGTCTGTCTCTCTCCTACCAAACCAAAATTTGGAGAATATGGAAAAGTCTCATCCTTTTCTTTTCTAGTTTTCTTTGCTGTATCTCTTGTCTAGTCTCTACACTCCACATTCCACAATACGCCTTCTCTCCTTCTCCTACTCCTAGTCCTTAGTCCTAGGTCAACTCCAAACTAACAATACTTTTTATTTTATTATGAAAAAAGCTTTTTAAATTCATTTATCATACTTACCACTAAATTAGTTCAAAACTTAAAATTATCAATCTAAACTCGATGATACTTTTATGTTTGATTTATAATTTAAAAAATGTGATGCTTGTTGAGGAATATAGAGTATTAGAGTGTGGTGTCTCCGACTCCAATCATTGCTGAGGACCTCATATCTTATATTGGATCCGACTAGCTTGCTTTTCTTCCCCTTCAATCAATGCTCTAGACTCTAGTCAAGTCCAAAAAAAAATCAATGCTCTAGTCTTCTCACTTCATACCTCCTCTACGATTCTGCCTAAAATGTAGAGCACATTCCAATATTCCACATCAACTCTGCATTCCATCTACCTCTACCAAAACTTTCCCCAACTACTCCATCTCTATTGAATTTTACCAAAACTAACAGGGCCACCTCTAATATATACGAGCTTAATACCTATTCTCAAACGAATGATAAATGAAACGCTTGGCCAAAAAAGAAAAATTAAGCCCATATTTTGTTTCATTTGCATTTTATTCTTATTTTCCTTTTAATATTTTTATTTTCAAAAGTTTGTAAAAAATAATAATAAAATTATATTTTCTGTTTTTACTTTTTTTTTTTCATTTTTTCTTTAGAATCCTAAAAAACAGAAGGTAAAAAAAAAAACTAAAAAATGCAAACCAAACAGAAGCTAAATGTGCAAGTTGATTTGAGCATGCAAGGTAAGTCATCAGTGATTCAGTGTAAAACAATTATTGCTTCCAGTTGAAATGCCAATTGCTATTCAATTTCACTTGTGCTATATGGGTTGAAAACTCAGTGAAATGGTCAATGATGAAATACTTGGCAAATGAAAGAACATAAATAGCTCTCTATAGTCTTATAGTTTGTAGTGTGGATCTGTCTACACTCTACAGCATTGGGCATTGTCAGGCATGTTCATCGGTCAGCTGTTGCCTCTCATCAGAACAAGCACTGAAAAGGAAATTGCAGACTTAGCCATTTTCGGCTCTATCGTAAGCATTTGATTTATGCTTTGGAGCAAATGTAAAGCCAACCGGAACCTTGCCTAGTAACATCTCTGATATGCGTATCTGCATATAAGAAGTCAAATGGCAAATAAGATAATCACTCCTTGGCAGTATGAATCGGGGGGGAAGATAACATGTTATCCGATAAGAAATATGCTTAAATGATAATATACCCTTTACCACATCAAGTTTAATTCCCGAAAATGATTTCATATTTTGTAGGCTTGTGGCCTTCTTGCTATTTTCTGATTATTTATCGATTAGGTAGTTAAAAGTTTCTACTTAAGTTGAACTCCAACTATTGATAAACCAATTTGCTTGATTTAAAAAGATCTAATTGATTGTATCTTTAAAACAAATAATTACAAGTGTCATTTAACTTGATCTCCATCACGAAACATTTTCACCAATTACATACTGTAGAACGAACAAGTCTATTTCTGCTGTATGAGACTGCAGATGTCGGAATGCACCTCCAAGGAAACACTTATCCAAACAAATTGACAAAAATAGCTTAATAATAAAATATGAAAGGAATCGCATACCCAGTCAGCTGCTGAGTCTGAGGCCATCAACGTCTCAAGTTCATCTCGCCCATAATAAGAAGGGGGACGCCAGTTTATTCGTTGTGGAATCACTTCCAAAAGGCCAACAGGTACGTACCTACAGGTGTAGCTAAGCCATTCCAACAAGAACCGCCTTGTTGTCTCCACTCCTGTAACACAATGCATTACACAAAGAAGTAAGAACATCCACAATGGTAACCAAAACAACTACCACCACAACAAAACATGTATGTTACTATTTGACAACGAAAACAAGTCATACAATTATACAAATATAATAAAGATACTCACCAAATACAACCCAAAAGAGAATGGAGAGGTGGGGAGAGAAAACAAACCTTTTGTATCAGACCCCCAGTGTTCAAGTCCAAAATGCACAAAATCTTTGAGAATATTCAGTCGCTCACCAGAACTAATGTCCCAATGTCTCTGTTCCTTGATTTCAGTAAATATCCAAGGCTGCATAACATAGTTATTAGTTGAAATATCTGAAATATACTACTGGCAACCGTAATTCCTGGTGATGACAGCTAGCTTTGAGATCAAATAACATAACGATAAACACCAGACAAAGGATACTAACCTTAATCAGAGCACCACGCGCAACCATGCAGGTAGCAAGTTCAGGACATGCAGTTCTGTGGTTATTCCAGTCTACAAATGAAAAAACATCCCCATTCCCCACTACTTGCAATGTCTTAGGGGCCTTCCTACCACACTGGTATATGTATTCCCAATCAGCAAGCTTGCTATAGCGCTGTTGACGTGACCTTCCATGTACTGTTACTGCACTAGCACCCCAAGAGCCCATGTCTGCAATAAGAGAATCAATGCGATTCTTCCCTTCAAAATAAGCAGTCCTCACCTGGTTTAACAGATGTACAACACACCTTAGCAAACTCGTTGAGAAAAATTTAAAGTGATATTCATTTTTCCCAACAAAAGATATTGGAGTTCATTAGGAGAAAGGGGGCATAGGAAGCTATCAAAGATGCTGCCTTGAATATGATACCATATCAAATCCAACAAACAAAAGAATAACAGAAAATGTACAACGCATAACGTTACAAATACCTTGATAGTTATTGGTTTTTCCACTGTGCTTGAAGCTACATCAACAATATTTTTCATCCGCATTGGTTTTGTCAGAAGAGCTGATCCAGCACCCTTATTCACAACAATGTCAATAGGACAACCCATATTTATATCAATAAAATCTATTGTACATTCCTGCTCTATTAGTTCAACAGCTCGAGCCACAGTATCTGGATATGCACCACAGATTTGTACACCAAATAAATCC
>JASCZI010181248.1:327856-342673 GCA_036250425.1 Stylosanthes scabra | reverse complement strand
CCCCCCCCCCCCCCCCCCCAAATGAAATCTTTACAGCCCCATATTGAAAGTGGTAATAAAAGTAAGTTACTCAACCATGGAAGCCAGAGGTTTGATATCTTATGTTTTTCTTTAATTAGTCATTGTTATATATGTTATATATACTGATTGTGCTTCTTGTTGATTCAGTTATAATGCCTCCTTCAGCTCTTAATCGTCTAGGTTAGTAGTTGTTCTGTTAGATGTTAATGATTTGGTATTGACAAGGTAGGAAAGAAGGTTAATAATTAATGTGAAGGTGTGTATGTTATATATTAATGATGCAGCATCTCTGCACATGGATTATCCGATGTTGTTTGAACTGAGTAATGGTGCTTCTAATCGGATTTCTCATTGTGGGGTTCTGGAGTTCACTGCAGATGAAGGCACTATATATATGCCATACTGGGTAGGACCACATATATATATATATATATATATACTAGTAACTCATATCAGTAATTTTTAATTTGTTGATATTATTATTCTTTGTTTACAAATTGTCATCATCCATGCAGATGATGCAGAACCTGCTTTTGCAAGAGGGAGACTCCGTAAGCGTAAAGAATGTGTCGCTTCCAAAGGGAACATATGTTAAGTTGCAGCCTCACACAAAGGACTTGTTGGATATTTCAAATCCAAAAGCCATGTAAGTTGAAATAATCTATGCTATATATTATTGGATGTTGACCCCTAGGCCTATATAATATTCTTCAATTAATTAATATTTAAGTTATTAGGCAATGTAATTTAATATTAGTTATTTTTGCAGGTTGGAGAGGAGGCTGAGAAATTATTCGTGCTTGAGCAGAGGAGATACCATCATGGTGGAATACAACAAGAACAAGTATTATATTGATGTGTTAGAAACAAAGCCAGGAGGCAATGCAGTGAGCATTGTTGACACTGACTGTGAAGTGGACTTTGCACCTCCCTTGGATTACAAACCTCCGAAGCCCATTAATGCAAAAGACAGAGGTTATTACGTTACATATTCTTTTGACTAACTTTATTATTATTATTACTATTATTCATGCATGGTCGATCACATACAGCTAATAATAAGTTGCACCCCTTTTCCGGAGCTGCAAGACGCTTGGATGGAAAACCAGCAGCAGCTATGGATAACGGCACGTCTTTTCCATCACATTCACAGGGAAAGATAGTGTTTGGATCAAATGTTTTCCATAAAAACAAAGAAACAGTAAAGGCTACTACATACTGTTGCTTCTTTATTGATTTAATATAATATATAGCACATTGCCGTCCTCACTCACGTCGTTGCTTATTATTGCAGGAAGGATTAGAGTGTAAACAAGAGCCTAGTCAACATCAGAAGCAATCAAAATTTCAGGCTTTCCTTGGCAACAAGTACTCTTTGAAGGATTGATTGATTGATGATATCCTAATAAATATGTTATATGTATGTAAACTTATCATCATCAAATAATAGAGTAAGGAAAGGCAAGCCTGATGCTCCTATATATTTACCATGTTTTGTATACAAGTGCAAGCTACCAGCTTGCTTTACCTTACCTTGTCATTCTATTGGCCATCCATCATATTATTTACTTTAATAATGAATAAAGCACAGAGATACCTTTAATTTACTTTAAATTTATCTCAATGTATATGTGTGTGTGTAAATTTTAGCTTGAAAGATGTTGTTATGCGTACATAGAAATGGACTATTTCAAATGTATATATTATTCCTAACTTGCCAATAAAATGATAATAATTTGATAGATATTGTTCATACCAGCCCAATAGGCCCAAGATTGGATGTCCAACCCATGACGAACAGCCCATGTTTCGAATTGTGTAGGAGGAGTTCCGACTTATGGGGCATCTTTGTGATATGGATGCCGACCTGTAAACGCTGTGAAGGAATGGTGCCGACCTAGGATTCACCTCGGTAATCAACCCGACTTGGGGCAACACGAGGAGAAGTTACATCTCCGGGAAAGCAACTTAAATCATTCTAGGGCAGTTTCTCCACATGACCTAATAAACCGCCCCATGATTCCCCATATCTCGTAACGGCAAGCGGGTGAATTTCTATAAGTACGACACAAGGTCTCAATACCAGGTATCTAACATTTACCCAATTTCCACCATTTACCACCTGCTAAAACTCTTACTGACTTAGGCGTCGAAGTGCCTTGCAGGTATATCCCCAACCCGTGCCAGCGAAGACTCTCGGAGGTTGCGTTTTGGACTCGTCAGAAAGCAAATTTCTGGGTTCCTCACGTAACAGATATCATATTACAGAAATTAATTAAGATGTATGTTTATGACAACATAGATTTACCCGAACATCACATAGGTTTAAAACTAGAGATTATTATTTCTTTGACCAAAATTAGGGTTACAATAAACACAAAATTAGTTATTTGTTTATTTTTATTTTTTCTTTTAAATATTATTTTGGCCAAAGTAGTGCAACGGAAATTAAAGGAGAACTTGTATGTGTAAATATGGTTAATTAAAATAAAAGAAGAAACATATTTTGAGAGATTTCTATTGGGTTTGATAATTGTAGAGCAAAAAGGAAATTTTTTTGGTCCGGGGCCTTGAGAGAGTTGAAAGGCAGCCCATGCTATGGAATTTGAAAAATATTGGGCCTGGCCCATAATATGGTGCACACTGCACAAGCTCAAGAATTCGATTTCCGATCCTGATTCCTTAAACCTCAATCGAGGAAGAAGAAAGAAAGCGAGTGTATGGCGAGCTGTGCGATGCAGCGATGCGGCGTAGCTGCTGCGAGTGCAAGATGGTTGATGGCGGCGTCGACGTCCTCTGTTGGAGGAGGAGGAAAAGGTGTTTTGCCTGCGGTGTGCGGGCGGGGTGACAAGAAGACGAAGAAGGGGAAGAGATTCAAGGGATCGTACGGGAACGCTAGACCGAAGAAGGAGAAGATGATAGAGCGCATCAAGGACAAATTGGAAGTCCCCAGGTCTACTCCTTGGCCTCTCCCTTTCAAGCTCATTTGACGTGACATTTCACTCCTACTTCTACTTCTAGGGTTTCAACTTTGAACTTATTCTCTTGCTTCCTGCGTTGTGTAACAATAATGAATTAAATTACAACATTAGCCTCATCATATCTTTCTCCTTTCTTGTTACTTGATTTGATTTTCAATGTATTGTTAGCTTCATCTGAAACTGAAACAACATTTCCCATCTATCTGCGGAATTGAATGAAATACACAAAAACTATACGGAAAAATCAGCTTTCTCTTTCAGGTTGCCAATCTTATTTTTCTCTGTCTATGATTCCATTTCCATAACAGCAGGGCATGTTCTTGCATACCCCTGCTCCTAGCATGCCAATCACACCTCTAACACCCCCATTACCCTTCTTTATATAATATAATTTTAGTACCTGTAATTTCCATGGGAATGCAATTTCGGCATGGTGTTGCTGAAGGCTCGGGTCTTGCGTAGAGTGTGGGGGTGTAAAAGAGTCATTGTTGAGTGTCATTCTGGGGGCTGTAGTCAGTTAACTCAGTGGCAACAAGGATTTAGTCAGCCATCCCATTTTTCTGGTCAGAAGGATTTTTTAGCTAACAAAAATGACTGGAGAATTCTTTTTCTACAGATTTATAGAGTAGCTAACTATTTTGACTATCTTGCTAAAAAGACCTTAGATTTGCAACCTGGTTTTTTGTTCTAGGATGCTCCTCACTCAGAAATTAGTAGAATCCTCCTTGAGGATGAGAGAGGGGTTATCTTATCCTGCTTAATTAGCAGCTAATCTTTTTTTTTTCCGATAAGAATTTTGTTTTCTTTGTTTGTTGTCCTTGTTTCTTGGGCTTAATGCCCTCTCTAGTACCAACAAAAAATTTCTAATGTCATACTCCCAGGCTGAAAAGGAAGCAAAAAAGCTATAATCAAAATTGAAACTTATCAACCAAGGCTCTAGCAGTGATTTGGGCGGGACCAGTTCGTTCCTGGGACGGTGTGTATGCAGAGAAGATCTTGGTCGGCTGTCCCATCCTTGAGGTTCACACACAAACCGACGGGGATTAATCATCAGGCTTGCTCCGGTGGATACCTGGAGGCATCATCGAAAAACTTATCATGAGATGAGATTGTTTTAATGTTTTATTATCAAAAAAAGTAAATACAAAATCACGTCTAAAACTTGTGTTCCATTTCCGAATTGAAGTGCAATCTATCTGGTCTGAAAAGTGCTTCTTTTAGTGCTTCTTTTGAAAGACAATAAACTACGAAAAATCATCCTTCATTATTGTTAAACATTAAAATAAAACTAAAATTCAAAAAAATAAGATAATAATAATAATGTTCATATCTTTTGTTAAGACATTTTTATATATATGAATCTTTCTTATTCATTTGAATTTAGATACAATTTTTTTTTCTCAGTTGTTATATGACTTAATCGATGAGCTATCTTTGTATTGTGTAAACAAAGTATTAAATGGTTTATATGACATTAGCATTGGAAGGGTCATTATCATAAATAAGTTCTCCAATGAGAGAGAGAGAGAGAGAGAGAGAGAGCATGCATCATCTTATGAAATGGAACAAAACATACACCGCAACGGATATCAAAGTCAATTCTTATTCATGCGACACATCAGCTAGCTAGCACTAGGCAAACCCACAAAAGGTGTTGAAATTAATGGAAACAGCGTGCGGCAATACGTATTTATACGGTAAACAGTGCGTAAGGTCATGACACCAATTAATATTGGTTGGTGAAAAACAAAGGCTGGTGTTGTGGTGGTTGAAATACATACCAACTTATCTCTTTCGAATGTGATTAGTATAATAATGAATTAATGATCTGAAACTGTAAGGAGGTATAAGTATACGCATGTAGTTGGGGGGTGAAAATACAATGAAAATTTTGATTAATTGCAAGGTATAAGTATATATATATGGCCTACCTCTGCCTCTATACATACCCTTATATACGAATTATGATTAATAATATAATAATGCTCTGTGCACCAAAATTAATTTGATGCCCGACAGGACGAATTAATTTGAGAGCCTGCAAGCCATTATTAGAGACAAATCTCTGCAACTGAACCTCCTGTTGAAGTTGCAATATTATTATCCGAACACAGCTGAAGAAAGCAACACGTAACTGGATGGACAGAAAACATGGCCCATATATAGGTAAAGATCAGAATAATTCATTAGTTGTTACTTGTTGCAAAGAATATTTGAACGAGAATCCAATATTCACTTGAAAAGTTAAATCAGAATTACTACTTAACGGTTGCAATTATAAATCATAATATGCTATTATTAGCAGAAGGTGTGTGTGTGCCATATTGAGATCTGCATAAGATTTAATTTGGAGTTTAACTGGATGCCTAATTGTTGGGTGATGAATCACGTGAACTAGTGCCCGTAAGTACTTTAAAATATGTAGTAGTAAAACCAAAATAAAAAGAAAACTAGTGCATTAATATTGATTTCCAAAATAATTAAGGTATTCATCTTAAGAAACATGCATACACACTAAGATCACACTATTTTGATGGCAAAATCGAGAAATAATAAACACTTTGGAAAAGTAGTCACTCACACACGAGAGATGTACATTTGTACGTAACTTGAAAACAAATCTTGTAATATTCCTATACACCCAGCACAAGCAAGATGAGTTGTTCTCCTCCTCTGAATCCGTCCTTGCATTGTATATGTTTCTTTAACTGTTGTTATTTACACTAAAATTAAAAGACGTATATATTATATAGGCAAGGTGTGTGTGGTAATTGATTAGCAATAATAATCAATCAAGGATTGGGGTTAGCAGAAAAGTAAGCCAAAACCCCAACAAATGGAGCATTAATATAAGTGGTAGGCTCGGACTTGGTAAAATCAGCCCTATCATCGAGATATAGGTCATCTTGTCCAGGTCCTCCTACAACAGCTCCAACAAGAAGATTTGGGTTAGGAGCAGTGGAGTTAAAATAGATTGAACCCTCTTTGCAAGCAATGAGCTGGGGATGATCCTTGATAGAGGGCAAAGAAGATCCGCGATGATGGATGCGCTGTGGATAAGAGTTGCCATAGCCAACCATGTAGGAGAGCCCCATTGGATTATCCCCGAGGATGTAATCAACTTGTTTCTTTGCATGCTGGCGAAGTGAGTGGGCAGTGACATAAACATTGCCGCAGTTGATGGCTTGAGAGGTGCGAGAGAGATAGTTAGCATAAACCAATTGAAGGAAAGTGATTGAAGTGGCGTGCTGTAAGTTGCTGCCACCTGGCCTGTATATGAGTCCACCTGGAGAGTATTGTATGTGGGAGCTTGATGTTTCCGGTATGAGTGTGCACAGAAAGCTCTCTGCCGACGCCTTGTATGATTCTAGAGAGTATACGTTTCCTTCAAGCACTTCCTTGGACACAAGAACGTTGAGGCCAGCATGCTTGTTATCCCAACCGAACTCATTGATGTTATCCTCAGCACCAAGAGTTTTGCCATTGCTTTGAATGTAGTTGAGGAAATTATCGTCCTGCGTCGCCCTCCTTAGCCATGCTGCTCCCCATAACAATTCGTCCTGTAGTATTAATTAATAATTAGTATTTCCTATTCCTATAGTAATAGTATCATCATGATCAGTTTATTACCTGATAGCCATCAAAGTCACAATAATATGGACACACAGCACTCTTAACATGAGCGTTGTCGCTGTAGGCACCCCTATACGTATCCGCAAGCTCAAAGGCCTTAACGGCATTTCGCAACAATGTCTCTGAATATCCGGGGTCAGATGACCGGAACACCATGGACGAAGCTGCCAGTGCTGCCGCAGTTTCCCCGGCAACGTCAGAAGCCGGGTTTGGTGCGTCAACAGCATAAACGGCCCTGGATGTGTCCATGTCTTCTGGCCTCTCCCAACAGTTGTGGTCTGAGATTGGGTCACCCACCTAGAATACATATATATATATATATAAGTCTACCATAAAATAATAATGATAAATACATGCATCAGCAGTGCCATCCTTGGTGTTTAATTTGTATCATATTCCTTCAGATTAAGAATCCAAAGATAATTTGGTATTCACAAGGGGATGGACAGTTGCAACCCTGTGTCAATTCACGGACTTCCAGGATCCAAATAAGTGGTCCACTTTGGAACAGTCGTAGTAATAATAATAATAATAATAATAATGTTAGCTTATCTGCAATTTTAAAAGTTTATCATAAGAGAAAGTATAGAGTCCACCTCTACGTTCCCCAGGCTTGAATTAAAAAATTACATTTGAATTGAAGAAGGGAAAAAATAAAATCCGGTGAAAACTTATATAGGGACTTAGATGAAGTGTTAAGAGTGCGTTAATAATAAAATTAAAAGACAGGCTACAGCTCCCCATAGTAGAATAATTAAGCATGAGGAATGATATATAGGAAAAAAGAAGAAAAAATTAAAGAATTCATAATGACCTGAATGAAAATGTGGTTGGGTTGGGAAATGGTCTTAAGCAAATAATCAGTAGCCCAGCGGATTGCAACTCGGGCATTTGTGAGCTCCTGTGGAGGCATCATCTCCCCAAATTCAACCACGCTCCACGACAGCATTGTCGTCGTGAATGCCATCGGAAAGCCAAACTTCACGTTGTCACCAGCGTCGTAATAACCCCCGGTCAGGTCCACGTTGTAGCTCCACCCATCACCCAGCCCCGAATGGGCCCGCCACTTGAGTCTCTGCTCCTCTGGCAGGAACCCCGAACGCTGCCCCTCGAAGAACAGGATGGCCTTGGACAATGCGTCCACGTAGTCGTGCTCGTGGCCGCATGCCCCTTGGCCCCACCACCCCATGACCACCAACAGAACCACATTTCGGAGGTTGAAATTGGGCGCTGCCATTATTATTATAATTATATTATTATTATCTCTCTCTCTCTCTCTCTTTTGTGCCTGCTGGTGTGTGTGAAGTGTGAAGTGTGATATGTTAATGTAACTGTGTGTGTGAGAGAGAGGGCGCGAGTGACGGGTGGTGGTTATTGGTGCTATAAACGGGTCTTATTTATAAGGTAGAGTGAGTTAGGTTAGAGTGTGTCACGGGAGGGGCTGTGAGACTTGAAACTTGAAAGCCAAGTTTGAGAGAGAGCCAACAAGCACAACTAGTGCACAGTAACTAACTCACTTCTCTTCTCTCATGCCAATGCTTCAAACTGGAAAGCGCCGACAGTTTAAAAAAGAAAAGAAAAGAAAAAAGCAGGGAAGTAGTGTCAGTGAGGTCACATGCGTAAACACACCACACCACAACACAATGCTTGCTTCACCCATGAGACTTGAGCGAGAGAAAAAGCTCACCTTGTGTTCTGCCCGTGCCTTCAATATCAAACAATTAAGAATCATATCAAACACAATTAGGCAAACATAATCAAATTTCGACGACATAAATTATATTCTTCTCAGATTTATTACATCACTAATATCTTTATTTATTGTCACACTATTCAATAAAAAATTGATCCTATATATTTGGGCCTCAAGGACACTTTCGAGTTTTGATAGTTTCTTACTCGTGTGTGTATATATATGAATTTTAGTGAATCTCTGTTTACAAGGCAAATTTTTAGAGTTGAATTACTTTTATTTAACTCTTAACAATTTTATAGATTTGTTTTCCTTTTTTTATTTGAACGAATTTGATTCTTAAACAAGAATATAATATTTGGTTAGTTAAGAAAGTTAAAAAGAGTAATGGAGAAGCAGAAGCAAATGAATTTATTCCCAGTCCTGTATTAGTAACGTACGCGCGGATATGCCGCTCACTCAGACTTAATCAGGCATAAAGCCATAAACTAGCAATAATATGAGCCGTTTTGGCAATTATTGGGTTTCAACTTTCAAGCGTTTTGTTATAGATGCAGGAGCCGGGTGCTTTCAAGATTAGGGAGGGAGTGGGTCTTTTTCTCCAAATTAGTAACTAATTAGGATTAGATAGCAGAGTAGTTAGTACTTAGTAGTGACTTCATTCTAAAAAGGTGCGAGATCGACCACAAAGTGGCAAATATATACCTCTCTCCATCTTCAAGTCATCCAAAACAAGGCCCTGCCCATTTCTTTTTATTATTATTCAATCACCAACCCAAATCGTTTTCCATCACTTCAAACTAGTTTCTATGAAATAAATAAAAGAATGATTCAATCTTCATAAATATGGAATGTTTAAAACCGTCTTGAAATTACTGTAGTTGAATTCTTCGATAATTGAGGAGCAGGTGCTTGCGAGCTTCACTTATTTAATTTGAAATGACATAAAAGGTTGGATATGAAATTATTCAATTTAAAAAAAAAAAAAAATTATGATACTTAGTCTATTACCACATCCTTATAGTTAGGTTCTAGAGTTCTAGTCATACTGTCATCTTCTGTAATCTACTCCGTTTAGTTAGAAGCGGCTATGTTATTTCCGCAATTCTGAAAGTTGAATATAATGAAATACTAAGCTGTAAGGTTGAAGGGGGAATAAAAAAAGAAAAAGAAGATTAAGTTGCTTCCAAGTTTAGAATGTTGGAAGCCAATCTTTTCACTTAGAGGCTCTACCAAATTCCTATCCTAATTTGTACTAAAACACATCTTATCTTGACCATAATCTTTATTAAATCTATCTTTCTCCATGCCAATTTTTTTTTTTACTAATCCATCATAAATCAGAAACAGAAACCAACATTTATTTAAACGGACTAATAAATTAATTACTAGATCAACGCATTTTAGTTCCATGCTATTGTTTTAAAGGTGCTAGTTTCCAAACAAAAGCAATAACTCCCCATTTTGAAGTTCATATTAAAAAATTGATCTTAAAAAAACTTTGTAAGTGCAATAGAGTAGTTTAAGTTTTGACAATAAAAGAACAAAATAATATAGAAGAACAGTAGAAAAAAATACTCAAAACCAAAATAAAAAAGAAAAAAAAATTTTGGGACACGGCAAAGAATCTCTTTGGAACATTAGAAAATATGCTCATATTAAAGACGCTACCAATGTCCCTCTCTCTCTAAGAGGGCTACCAAATCCAATCATTTTTTCATAGTTACTCACTATTTTGCGAATATTAGTAAGTTTTCTCATGCTTGTACAACTTGAACATTCCATTAAAAGGAAAATAACAGTTACAAGTCATTATGTTAGATAAACCTTATTGTTATATAACGGATAATCCACTAGGAAAGAAGAATAAACCCCTTAAGTTTTCATTGTCCCTTGTCATTATTACTGATCTAAAGGGCGTGTCGACTTCTGTAAACTACTCTCGAATCAATAAACTCCAAGAAACTCAATAATACAAGGCCTCAAGAAAACCAAAAAGAAAAGGGCAACGAAACAAAGATAAATGAGGGGGCTACAATGCACAAGTTCTACATACATGAAGGCACCCTTGTACAATGTTAAGCCATGAAATGAGAAAATACTGTACAATAAGACATGTTTCTCTGAAGCTAATTTAACCCTACAACTTTTTAAGTATGCATAAAATCACAGGAAGCTCCCTTCTTGCAATGTCCACTCTCATGGTACTTGCAGACTCCTCTTTGTCCCCCAACAGGAAGCCTGGAGGAACCTCCTCTTCCGCTGCCATTAAATGATGACTGCCTGTTCCAGGATTTACCCCCATAACCAGAATCTCCACCATGTGTTCCACGATCGCCCTGGCTGTGAAATCTCTCTCCATTGCGGCTTTGCTCGCCTCCCCACGTGCCTGGATTCCCAGATGAAGATCCCCAACCAGGATTTGTACTGCCAGCCGTTGGCCCTTGACCAGGCGCAACCCAACCTGCATTTGCATTTGCATGTGGACGTCCTTGACCAGGTGCAACCCAGCCAACAGCATTTACTGGAGGTGGTCCCTGGCTAGGAGCACCCCATACTGGAGTTGCATTACCGGGTCCTGGCCCCTGTCCATGCATCCAGTTTACATTCACATTTGCAGGTAGAGGTCCACCCCAGTTAATATTCTGATTTCCTTGCATACCCCAACCAGCATAAGGTACATTGGATGGCGCTGCTGCTGTTATGTTTGACTGACTATTTGAAGCCGGCGGTTTCCATGTTTCAGCTGTAGGTGTAGGTGTAGTCATGCCTGGAAAGCTCGGTGTGGGGAAGGCTCCATTAGGATTTCCGTTGCTATATGATGCAGAGTTCTGAACAGATAAAGTATCAACCCAGAGCCCATGGGAAGTTGGCTGTGCAGGCATAGTAACTGGATTATTTGGTTCTATCCTTTGAGGTTGAGCACCTCCCCAGGTCTGTACTTCAGGCTTGGGAACCGTACCAGAGCCCCACCCCTGATGAGCTTCGGCACGGGAAGTATGGTTACTGACACTCTGACTTTGCAAGTGTGCACCTGCTGTCTGAATGTCAACACCTGAAGCAATCATAGGTGCCACTGCATGAAGATGTACTTGATTATTATCCAATTTAGATGCTGATGCCACTCCAGGTTGTGAACTTGAACGACTTTCAGGCCCAACAGGGAGTGAATTTCCTAAGAGAGAACCAGCCGGTTGGACAGGGGTTGGGGTTGGAGTTGGAGACCATTTATTTTCAAAAGCCTGCATCCTAGTCCCACCTGAAGCAGTCTGGGGTGTAGGTGAAGGAAGATTTGTTGAATCATTTCTGAGTCCAGCATCAGAACCCCAACCATTTGCAGGATTCTTGGGAACTTCAACTGCTAATGAAGAAGGTCGACTTGCTAAAGAATTCATGCTATCTTTAGATCTCCAACTTCCTGTTGCACTCTGTCCAGGAGAACCAAGAGGATTATGAGATCCACTATTTTGATCAAATGATAGTCTTCCTCCAGCTTGACCTTCCATAGCTTGTGTACCCAAATGAGACTTTCCAGCGTATGAAGATGAGTAATGTGGATCAATAATTGATTGAGCCTTGGGAGGAGTTTTATCCACCATTGCTTGTTCAGTAGGAAATTTTCCTGCTAAGGCATCAGTTAAGAGCATAGACTGATCTTGCTTCTCACTGGCTTTCCAAATCCTCAAATCAGCAGGAAAGTACCCTGTGTTACTCCATTTGCGTAGCTGCACCATAGAAAAGGGCCCCTGAACTTTTCCAGATGGATCCTGATAATGCCATATTTTTTCACTTTCATTTATTTTCATAACTGGCGGAGCTGCTCCCGCAGAAGACAGCACTGCAGAAGTTTCTGACAAAGCGGTAGAAAAACGCTCAGGTGTTGATAACAGAAGGTTACTTTTAGCACCGGTTTCAAAGCTTGAAGAAAGCTTCTGCCTCTCCAGGCCACTAGATTGTGAACCCCAGTCTCTTCCCTGGGGAAATTGAGCATCATTTAGTACTTCACTAGCAATGGAAACATCTTCACCTTTGCTTGAAAACCCTTTGTTAGACAGATTTCTGCTAAGTTCACGATTCACATTAGAATAATTCCGCGTGGCACTCCAGGAATCACTTGAAATAGGACCACTCCTAGGAGAAATAACTTCTCTTCCCCTCCTTCCAAACGCAGCAGGTCCTCTAGGTCTCATGTAGTTTTCTGCAGGCACAGAAATAAAATTTTGCAGGGTTACTAACTACCAAAAAAGGGAAAAACACAACAAGTGAGTTCACTAGTTTGCACTATTACCACCTTGTCGTTTTTCATCCATTTCATTGTCATCTTCTTCAGACTCATGACTTGGATCCATTTTAGGATCCACATGAATTTCTGGAATTTCCTCCAATCTGCGTTGTCGTTCTTCAGGAGTCTTCAGAAGTTGCAACTTCTCAACACATTCTCTGAGCGTGAAAGGAAGTTGAGGATCAACAAAATAGTACACTTGGTGTTCTTGATGAATTCCAAATATTACAGACAAGTAGGAACAAGTAACGCATTATTCAGGAACCAAAATAAAAGTCACAATTATACATCTCAACCTAGCGAGAGCTACTAAAAGGCAAAGACTTCCACCCATCCCGGACTATGAATAAAGTTTTTCTCCTCGCCAAAAAGGCAATGTGCTAATATCTTTCAAAACAAATCCTGTTGGTGTTAGACAAGATAAAAAAAGGCACTTAGAATCCTTTCTGATATGTACAGCAACAATCAAATATAATTTATATAGCTGCAAAAAATAAATAATAAATAAATAAATCCTATACATCTCTTTTTTTAATTGAATATTTTTATTTGGTATAAGATCATATACTCACTTAAATAATTCGTACACTTATCAATTAATTCTACAAATATTCTTTTGCTCCCCCTCATTCAGATGAAATATTGCATTTTAAGAGTTATTCATTCTCAATATATAAAGAATTGGCAAAATCAAAATTATCCACATGTTAACACTTCAACATACAGAGAATGTCATAGCCATGTGTTTCATAAAGTAGGAGGAAAAAAACAATGCTATGCAATAAAACAGGTACATGAGGCAAACAAAAAGCAATAACTAATAAGCAATTAATACTGCTGGATGTATTGTATGTAATCTACTATGATGAGAAAAGGATATTCTTTTCTGCGTCCCTTCTCACTGGCTCTGTCACGGAGATGACTTAACCGCACTATCTCTGTTTCAAGCCACTGTAATAGAAAAATAAAATATTAGACAATAAGGAATAAACCAGTAGTATAAATTGAAAGAGTACAAAATCAGTAACTGAAACGACAATTCAGTGAATAAACCAATAAAAACTTTAAGTTAGCATTTTTTTTTAAAAAAAAAAATTGGGTTTAAGTCTTATGTCCAATTCTTCAGCACCCAAAAAGGAAATTCAAAGTCTTAGCTCAAAGTGTGTCTATGTTTAACAAGATTCTTCAGAACACCACTACTAGGGCATCACAAATATCAGAATTATTCCTCTAAACTCACATCATTCACTCTAACTGCCTGAAGCGCCAATGCTTTTTCCTGAATGTCACCCTGCAGAGCACAAATTTCTGTCCTCATTAACCACTATAACATGTTTTGCCCAAAAGTATTTTATTGAGCACAAAACTAAAAAACAAAATAAAATAAAAAATACCAGTGTCAACCGATTTATGAGCCCGCACTTTATGCTTTGGCGGAGTCGCTTGCATTCATCCTAACAGAAAAGTAGAAAACTAGTCAATATCTTAAAGAATGAAATACATTGATTGAAAAAATAAGTTGTACAAATCATCAAAAACAATACAGGAACAAGTTGTTCTCAACACCATATGAATAGATATATGGCTGCCAGATTGCCTATGGTTAATATCGATGGGCAAGTGAACCAACTGGCAAGAAGAATGCTCTAGAGAATGGCAGTCTACAACAAACCATTATCATGCTGGTTTCAAAAGTAACTAACATGAAAATCAATAACCACTCTCCCCAAAAGGGTGTGAACCATAACAAGAATGAGAAAAATGTGTTGAATACCTCTGTGAACTCCTGATTCGAAATAATATCAATTGATACAATCTCTGTCTTGTCTAAATTTAAGATTTCTAGCAAGAGATCTGTCATCCTTTTACCAACTTTATATGGTTCTGCTGCTTTGCATGTCCCTGGCCATGACAATAATTAAAACGAGAAGTGCAAATGTTATTTTATAATGCAAATATTATCAGCATGAAAGGCAATGTTCTCCAAATATTTACCTACAACCTGAACCAGCCTATACAAGTCTTGCTTCTGGCCACTACCCGAAATCCTTATTCTCACAAAAGCACCAACAACTCTATCATGAAACTTTTCTGTATCTTCAAGTAGCTCCTCCACCAAGTTACGTCGGAGATATATTAAATTAACATTATGATTATCAATGGCAGCAAAATCATCCACATTAGTTTGAAGTCCTCTTTCATCACCC
>JASCZI010181248.1:284657-327781 GCA_036250425.1 Stylosanthes scabra | reverse complement strand
ATGCCATCACCTTCCAAATGACTAATTTCATTATCAAGAACACTTCCCTGCATATCTTCAGTCTGAGAATCTTCTTTTAGAAGGAAATGGGATTCAAGAAGCTTTAACATTTCAAAATGGCCCACTCTTGGTTTACCAAACAAATTTTGAAGCCTTGCATCACAAATGATTTGGCTTTTTCTACGAGGATCTCTAAGCTTATTTCTTTTAATATACTCTAATAGAAGAGCCTGCACATCAAACTGAGACAAAATGGATCTGTCTCCATTTCTCATGTGCATCACAAACTCCAAAAGTTCTTTTGAAGCCCACTCAGAGCCATCATCTGCAGATGAACCATATGAAGTCCCTTCCTTGGAACGGGACTTTGTCCGTTTTTTGCCCTTCTTTCTTTTGGGACGACTCAAATCTACATTCTCATATGAGCTATCTGAATTAGATCCTCTATCATTATTGGCATCGAGAAATTCATCTGCTGATCCCTCTTTAGAAGGAAGCACATCAGATCCCTTCCAAGGGTTTTTAGCTTGTGTGAGTTCATCAAAAGTCAGAGATAGCTTTTCTTTTAGATCTATGTAGTAGTCCTTGAAGAGATACTCCCAGCTGCTTTTGTCATCAAAATCCACTTGTCCCTGCAAGCAAGAAAAAATATTTATTTGTAGTCAAAGTAGGTTCCTCAAAATAATGATACTTAAAAATTAAAAACTCTCCATATGTGAATTTTAGTCAGGAAGTATGTATGTTTCTAATAGTTGTCTGATTCACAGTGAAAATTGATAGATAGTTTGATATGCAAATAACATGATGCAGCTTATCCGAATGTTGAAATATTAGGGAATTGAAAAGCATTCAAGTAATAATCCACACTGCAGCAGAATGGGAAAGAAATGTGAGAATTCTTTAGGAGCACATTTACACTCCCTCAAACTTGATTCTGCAGGCTGAAAAATAGTTTTGCCACCTTATGTGGCTTAGATAAGGGCAAAATAAGAACTTCAACAGATTAGATGATGAGTGGCTTAAACTTTTGCAGTTTAAGTGACGGCACACAGGGAATTTAATATAAAAAAATGAAATAAAAAAGGAATTCCACTTGAAGTGGGTGGCTGACAGTTTTTCGCTTCACCCACACCAAATTGTGGCGACAACAGCGCTGAAGGACCTGTGACCCACCATGATGAACAGCCACAATGCTGAAGCACAAGGGTGATATACCAGTACCACTGCATGCCTAAGCCACCCCGCAACATGGTGCCACAGGAGAACTGTGATAGAGGGCAGTTAAGAACTATGATCAATACAGCAAAATCTAAGCACCATAAGAAGGAACAAGAAAGGAATGAGAGCATGAGAACAATATAGTTAGAGTGGAACTGGAGTTAGAAGACTATAATGCTCTGCTCACATAAAGATATAGAGGAACCAAAAAATGGGGGATAAAAAAAGAAAGAAGTCGATAATGAAGAATAAAACTCAACTCAAACTTGCAGGAGAAGATGAAGAAGGGGATGGTATGCCAGAATGGTGCATAGCCAGAACAGATCTAGTTTATAAGAATAGAGAAGAGAGGTGCTTTGAGCGTGGGGTCAGTCATGTAGAGGTTGCCTATACCCTAGAATGCTTCTGAAGAAGCAGAAGCAAAATACCGAAAAAAATCCAAAAGAATTATGAAAATAACAGCCATGTGATTCATAGACTTATGGCACATATCGTGTAGCAACATGTCAATGCTGTCATCTACATCATCACATCCTCCCTGCAGAATACTATGTCACAACACAATTGCACTGCTATTCTCAATAGAGATTGATCTCATAATATGCTTCAATACTTTGAGCAAGATATACTATGATAACCCATGCATACAAGTCTACTATAGAACTTTGGTTATGATCAGATCCCTAAACATCCACAACTTTTTTCTATTTCACACACCTCAAAGATTTTAGCATATCAATCTTTAAATACTCGATTCCACAACCAGAATAGTATGATTTCTGTATCAATAATACATGTGCGTAACAAATTCAATTCTCTGAAAATCTCAATGCACAACTCTAGAAGTGCTCCAAAATGTAGTCCAGAAAAATAAATAAATAAATAAAATAAAATAAAATAAAAGAAGCAATAATCAAGAGCTAATCTGTCACAAACACCTAGAAACTAACTGAACCAAAACTAATTGAACCACTACTACAGTGCAGAAGGATGATATACCATGTTTTCCTGATTGTTCTGTTCAATCAACATTACAGTTCTCATGCATGTCTCACAAAAGCCCTTGTTTCCCCTAACACATAAGATAACAGCATCTTTGATGCATCCCTTGCACAAAGAGAACGTACATGTATAACACATGTAGTAAGCATTCTTCTTACAGTTGCTGCAAATATGCCAACCTGGTAGCATGAAGATTGTGCACATGGAAGGTCAGATACATTACTGATTATTAGAATCAAAATATGACAAATCAAGGTAAACATGATTGACTTTTTGCACATCAGATTAGATATCTTAATATTCAAGGTGAATTAGTTTATTTACTTTTAAGACACGTGCATAAAATAAAATGCACCATCTATAACTATTCACACTAAACAAGACACATGCATAGAAGAGACGGTAACAGGAAGTAAAACTTTAAAAGGAGAGAATCAAAATAAGAAGTACACCACATTGATTAAAATGCATCAAGGACTTTCTAAACCCGCATTGCGATTCAGTGAAATGTATTATTGATATGATCTTATGTTTTAACATGCTAACTTACATCATAAATATTAAAATAGTTGCATAAACGCAGCAGCACTCCCCCTCTTAAAAAATTGAGGATAATAAAAGTGTCCTTATATCCTAAATATTAATCATCCATCACCTAAGTCCTTATATCCTAAATATCAATCACCTATCACCTATTATGACATCCAACAATCATTGTTTGTCTATGATATGCCAGTGAAAATAAAGGTAATTCCAATGACAACAACAATGCACATCATGAAAAACAAATTGAAGACTATGGGTTCATGGGTACGAGCATAAACAGAGTACAGAGTAAAAATTGACAATGATAACAGTAAGTCCTTATATCCTAAATACCATTCAATTATCACCTATTAACCAGCAATCATTATTTGTCTATGATATGACAGTGAATCTAAAGGCAATTCCACTGACAACAACACAGACCATGAAAAACAAGTCGAAAAATTAAGTTGAGCTAAAACTTTTATAAATTGGGATCCGGGGAATCTCTTCAAAGGTAGGAAGCCCAACAAAAAAAATTTAAATCTTAGCTTGAATCACTATCCTCAAATATATGCAGTCACTATCCTCAAATACTATCATTTATGCCACTTATTTGATCTATAAACCTCTGAGAGAAATTTGTATAAAATAAATATATTGAAGCACAATTAGAACACTCAAATCATAATACTACCTATATGCATTAATAACCTGATGTCCCTGCTTAGTATTCCAAATTCAAACATTAACCTGATCTCATTATGTATTCAAATACTAATTTTTTATTTCCATCACAAAACTTAAGCAGTTCACAGATTCATGAGACTATTGCACGGGCATTGAAAATTAAAAGCAGGAACTGAACCAAAAGAAAAAATAACAAACAGATGATGCTTAAATAGAGTTGGAAGTAGGCATAGAATAGAATAAGAAGACATACCACAATTCCATTTTCCCTTGGATCGGAAGAAGGCTTCATCACGATTAACGCACGAAGGATGGTAAGCCTTTGGGCACCCCCTAAGCAACGCACCAGAAATATTAAAAAAAAGAAAAGAAGGAAAAGATAAAAGCAATGAATTTGCAAAGCATTTCCATTAAAAATAGAAAAGTCATGAGGACAGTTAATGTGATTGTCACCTGCGGTCGCAAAGAACAAGCTCTCCCCCGTCGAAGCAAATGAAACAAACGTCTTCTTCCATCTTTTTCCTTGACGGGGCTCTCCCCGTGGACTTTGAATTCTTCCCACTACCCCGCTTCCTCTTCCCACCACTCACACTTCTACTCTGT
Organism: Stylosanthes scabra; assembly: GCA_036250425.1. Taxonomy (NCBI): domain Eukaryota; kingdom Viridiplantae; phylum Streptophyta; class Magnoliopsida; order Fabales; family Fabaceae; genus Stylosanthes; species Stylosanthes scabra. The sequence continues at coordinate 323,743 of JASCZI010181248.1, read as the reverse complement.
TCCTCCACTTCCTCCCTCTCTTCACCGGGCTCTGTCTCTTCTCCCATGCGCCCTACATTGCCACCACCATCAGCTTCCTCTTCCTCTTCCTCTTCTTCTTCTTCTTCTTCTTCTTCTTCTTCTTCACGTTCTTCCCTGAAAGCAGCTTCATTTGGCATATCACCATCAGCATCGGCTTGTTCTTCTTCCTGTTCGTCTGTCAAAGCAGTTTCATTTGCTATATCATCACCGCCACCAGCCTGTTCTTCTTCTTCATCTCCTTGTTTATCTTCTTCATCATGCTCTTCCATGAAAGCAGTTTCATTTGATATGCCACCACCAACATCAGCATCGTCTTGTTCTTCTTGTTGTTGCTGTCCTTCTTGGTGTACTTCGATGAAAGTAGCTTCATTAGCTACAACACCACCAACAACATCGGCGTCTGCATTCTCTTGCTGCTGTCCTAGGACTTGTTCCGGTTCTTCCAATAAAGCAGCTTCATTTGCCAAGCCGCTAGCAGCATCAATTTCTTTGTCCCCTTCCTCCTCCTCCTCCTCCTCCTCCTCTTCTACATCTTCTTTTTCTTGTTCTTCTTCTCTTTCTACCAAGAAAGCAGCTTCATTTGGTACCTCCGTCTGCTCCATCACGGTATACTCAGCATCCCTGATTTCGTCCTCAGCAAACAACGGAGTTTCCTCCTTTTCCACCTTCGCCACGACGGTTACCTCTGCCATAATCTCATCCTCTTGTCGTTGGAGTTGTTCATTCTCCCCATCATCACCATCAACTCCAACCTTATCTTCCATCACTTGCAATTCTCCTTCTCCTGCGTTTCCCGAATCGCCAATCTCTGTCTCCTCCACCGCCTCTTCAACCGCTTCGCCCGAATTGGCTGCAACCGCTGCCTGTTCCGCTTCTCCAACAAGATTTTCTTTATTATCGGCGGTGGTCGCCGCATCAACCGGGTCCACTCCGGCTGTGTGGCATTGTGGTGAAGTGGTAGAGAGGTAAGGGAGTGGATAAGAGTGTTGTAGGTGTTGAGCTTCCTCGTCTTCAGCATCCATGGTAAAGGCCAAAGGGAGGGAGAGATTGGAATTACCGAATTAGGGATTGAAATAAAATCCCTAGAAAGCAGGGGGGAATATGAATTAGGAATTAGGAATTGTAAGCATGAAATTGCTAATTGTCGTAAATTGTGCTGTGCGTGACACACTCACTCACTGTGGATGGGCCATACCATAACATAGGAGTTGGGAGCGAAGATGAAAAAAGAAGAGAAGGAAAGAGAAGGGTGCGGAGAGAGAAGGGTGGTTTCGTTCGGCTGCGTTCTTCTTCCCCCAAGCATCCCACACTCTCTACGTTATTGCCTTCGGAATCAGAGCCCAAGGCCCAATCTCCCAATTCTCTTTTAAACTTCAAGTCCAAGAAAAAACCCGGTCATTAGACTATCCCAAAAAAAAATAGTCATTGCTCATTTAGACTCACTGCCACTCCTTTACCTTGAATCTTAAGCCCTGTATAAGTTTTTGGTGACAAGCCCTGTATAAGTTTGGCTTCCCCTTAAACATCCCGAATAATAATATTTAAATAGTTCCCCTATCTACGTATTCTTTTTAAATTATATATCAAATTGATACTCATATAAAATACAATTATTAATATATTAACTATTTTTTTTTTATGATCTACCTATAATAATAATATTTTTATCCGGATGTAAAACTGATGTCTAATAAAAAAAGTGTACGAATAGCATTATTAATATTTAAATGCAGCTCCTATTGGCCGGATCTAGCTTCTTGGCCAGTCTTGCGTTAAAATAAAAAATAAAGCTCCAATCATAAAAGAAGCTCCGATTCATAACGAATTAGTCATTGATTTGTTAGTTCAAATAATATTGTGAAAAATAAAATTATTATATATATAAATCAACTTACCTTAAGCAAATGTCAAATATCTTAATCTTGTTTGTATGCAATAATTTATTATCAACTGTAAAAAATCTTAAATATAGCTCAACATGTTAGTGATTTGCATGTTTAGATTGCACATTTGCACGCTCATGTTCCAAAGTCCGAACTATAGGTGGCTAGGTTGATGACATTTGTTATTATGTTGATGTGTTATTCTACTAGTCATCTGGACTATATGTTGATTATTGTTGAGTTGTGTTGATGGGATCAATTTCTATACATAAAAAAATTATAGGTGACTAGTAGTTTTTTGAACAACAACGATTAACTCTTTACTCTATCATTACCATTGCCGCCACCACCATCTCCAATAACCTTTCACAATTCATCTTCTTTTCGTTTATGTTTCTCACCAATAACCACCACCACCACCACGCCGTCCTCCTCCTTGTTGCCACAATTACTGCAGTGAGCACCATGGCCTCCGTCTCAACTGCTACGGCCATGGTTCTTCAAGCTCCAGAGTTTACCATCGTCTGTTGCAGCATGCCCAGCAACAAAAGTAACACGCCCTAGTATTTACATGGAGGTCTAACACAGCAACAGTAGCTCGCGGAAAACGCCGACCTCGGTGCTGAGTCCTGCTCTCTATCAACTTCATCCTCTAATGTCGCTGCTTCGCCAACCCTGGCCTTCGTGATTATACACTCTTCTGTTGTGGTGGTAAAGTCCTTGGTGCTGCTCCCGTCGTTCACATCTGCATCTTTATTTTCTGAGTAAATATTGTATGTATATGTAATTTTAGATTTGGATTATCTATTTTGTATTGCATATTTATTTTTCTGAGTAAATATTGTATGTATATGTAATTTTAGATTTGGATTATCTATTTTGTATTATTTCGAATGATATATTATCTACTATATTAGATGATTTGTTCTTTATATCTATTTCCTATTATCTACTATATTAGATGATGTTCTTTATATCTATTTCCTACTGTTCTTTATATCTATTTCCTACTATTTCGGATGATGATCAGTTTCCCGTAGGTTTGGTTACCTAACATTACTCACAAATATGTTATTATTTATAAAATTTTAATCTAACACCTGAAAAACCATTGGTGTTAGACTTAATTGGAGGTGAAAATAAAAACCCTTGTATACAACTATACAAGGATATGGTTATCCTCTGTTTCAGTTCCCAAAAAAACTACATAAAAAAAAATGAAATTCTACAACTACTCTTGTTTACTTTTAGAGGGGGAAAAAAAGAAAATTGATTCTTTTGGAACACTAGTTATTTTTAAAAAAACTACAAAATACATGAACGGTAACATTTTAGACAAAATAATCACATCCATACGAGGTCTTAATTTAGTTTAAAACTGGTACATAATTGTTTTTTGGTACAGAAACTAGTACATCATTCAATCTCTTAGCCAAGGTTACCACAAAACTTGTACTGGACTAACCATAATAGCCCCATCATAGAACACAATTCATACAATCAGAAATCTTACAGGTACTGGATAATTATTCCTAATGCAAGCAGTCACAAATTCTGAAAGGAGAATAATGGCATCACACCGCATCTCTCTCACCGGGAAAACAGATGAAGGGGGAAAAAAAACTCAACCACAAACCTTACATCAGTACCTCCTTGGATAACGATCCACAAATCTACCTGAAGGGCACTCATATGCCAGGTGACCACGACCTCCACAATTGTGGCAAATCATCAGAGGTCCCATGCAGTCCCGACTCATGTGACCCAATTGCTGGCAATTTCGGCATACAACATCACGGTAACTGCCGCCACCGCCACCGCCGCCGCCACGCATACCACCACTGGTGCCACGATCTCCAAGCATGTTAGCTTTTGGACACTGTCTAGCTACATGCCCAGAAACATTGCACAAGTTACAAATGGGATCATTTGGACAATCACGTGCCAAATGCCCTGTCTTCCTACAGTTGTTGCATGCTTTCTCATTGGTGCATTCAGCTGCAATATGACCCTGTTTATAACAGTTGTTGCACAACCTCAAGTCCCCTGGTGGCATTGGAGGTGCTGTGCACTCCCTCGCACGATGTCCAACTTTACCACAGGTATGGCAGATGCCTTCATTTGGACAGTTGCTGGCCACGTGCCCAGGTTCTTTACAGTTCCAGCACAACGATTTTGTGGTGCATTCAGAAGCAATGTGCCTGATCAAACATTCAAATGCATAATTACAAAATCAAACCCTCTAGCCATACTACTTGTATGAAAATACCACATAGTTGACATCAAAGACTAATGACAACACAAATAATCTTGTTCTTTGATAATATAGATATCAAATATATTAAAATCCACAAACTTCATAGAATATGAAGACAGATTGACAGTTCAGCTCCCACAGCCAGGTTAAGAGGCAAATAATAATTAAGAATTGGATATTAAGTTGCCATGGTGATAACCTATAACTCTACATTATTGTTTCTTGTATAGGAGGTACTAATATTTGATATTTGCAATCAAATTCTAGGAGAAACACAGTTTTTATTCACCCAAAATAATGAGAAAATGACAAGAGTTACTGAATCAAGTTAGATGCAAGTGATATGAAAGTTGGAGGATATAAGGTAGAGTGACTGGAATCTATGATTACATGCTCAACCATTAAGAAGCCAAGAATAAGTTTCATACCCGGGGAGGCCACAATTGTGGCAAATTGCAACATTTGGGCATTCCCTAGCATAATGACCAGGTCTCTTGCAGTTCTTACATAAGTTGTCTCGGCTGAAAAAAAAAAAAGAAAGAAGAAAGTAACAAGTGAGAAAAAGCACTGTTATCATTTGTGAGGAGACCCAGACCAAAACACTATTAAAGCCTAAGTTCAAGGGGTATGTCACTTACAAATTTATGCATAAAATAACCAAACCAAAAACACCTAATATGTTCAAAAGGCAACGCCAAAAATAACAGTAAAAGATGTGCCAAGAAAAAGGTTTCTCAAATGGTATAATTATGATCCAAAGCCTCTCATAGAAAAAACATAAATGCAATCTTCTTCAGCTTCCCCAACAAGCACATTAAGCATAGAAAACAAATAGTAAATAAATTATTACAAAAAATAAAAAGAAAACCTGAAACCCCGACGTGAATCTCTCCTGTAAGGTGCATCACGATATGAAAATCGATCGGAGCGGATCTTACGATCCATCGGGCTCCTGCTCCTGCTTCTGCTCCGGCTCCTGCTGTCTGAACTCATTTTCAATTTTCTGTCTCTACTAACCTCTACCACAACTGATCAGCAAAACCACCACCACAACCAACACCACCAGCCGCAGCCTCCTTCCTGTCCACATCACAGCCACACATATCCATGATCATCCACAAGCCAAGCCAAAACCCCTTGCCTCCCCTTTCATAATATAAAACCCGCAAATTCCAACAGTATACAACATGAAATGTCAACATGCATTCCATCTCACATCAATCAAATATCACTTTACTCATCACCCAAAACTTGATAACAAGTCCCTGGGCCACAATCTTCATATATTTAATACTTCTCACAAAAAGTAACATTCTCACATAAGATCAACATAAGCTTCAGGGGGGAAAATTCAAAAGGATATCACTCCACCCTTTCAGCAATTTAGCTACCCTGGTAGAGATGAATGAATATGAAAAAGATCATACTGGAGTAATTAAGATTGTTTGGTGAGAATTTGACCTAGTATGATAACACAGAAACAGATTTGAAGCAAATAAGAACATATAATATACTACCAAAAACAAAACCCTGTCCTTTTATTTAGAATCAAGGGCAGAATCCCAGCAAGCTCCCCTTCTTTCAAACGCCTTCATCACCACACCTACACTGCCCATTCAATGCTCTTCACAACAGCCCTTCCCTTCTCTTTTCTTCTGCAGGTCTTATCTTCTCAGGTACTCTCTTATTACCATGATTCTCCTGCTCTCCGACAATAATAATTTGGTACTTAGTGTCATGTTTTGCTCACACTGTATTCTTGGCACTTACATCCTACCCCAATCCAAAACATTGAGCCTTTCGTCATCACCTCCTAAACTTTCTTTCAATTTTTTATGGTACTTAGTCAATCGTTTAGATTCACCTTATCTATGCATAATTGATAATTGTGCTAGGGGCACCCATTTCATCCTTTCATTATTGTAACTTCCTAAATTGAGATTATTTAGCCCTTTTTTGGCATATGAAGGAATAATCAGTTAATACTTGATAGTGGCATGTCAGGTCCAGCCAAAACAGCTGGTATGCTAACACAAGGTAAAGAAGCATCACATAATCTGAGTTAGAGGACCACAGTGATGCTGCTGAGCTTGATGATCCATTTCTAAAAGCATTCTATCTATTTCCCATTATTCTCACTTTGAACAGACATAAGATTGTGAAATTTTGCATGTCAGTTCTAACAAAGGAAATCAGAGTGAAATCACAAAAATACACAATACAATCAGTACACTGGACACATCTAAGAACATGTTGATTGTTGTATAGGAGTCAATTCTACAACAGAAATTATATCAAACCACCAACCATATCCACATAGCCACAGAAACAGATGCAAATAAACATTGTAAGAGGATAAAACAAGATCGAAAGGGCAAACCAATTTAAAGAAAAAAAAATATGCAAATCTGACTTCCTTCCGACAAATTTCTCGCAACCAGGAATGCGAAAAGGAGAGAGTTAGAAGAATCGAACCTTCGGATTCGACTATGGAGAATGCTGAGATACTGAATCTATATCGGATGAGCTCAGGACACGGAGGGCGGTAGCTTGATCTTCTGATGCGAAGAGCGAAGAGCGAAGGGGAATTAATGCTGTCGCCGAAGAGTATAGCTACTATAGCGGCAGAGAGTTAGGAATTTCTTAGGTTAGGGTATCTTCAGATTTATCAGATCAGATAAAACATAATAGTTGGAATTTTTCTTTTTGCTTCGGGTCAACAATATCTTGTGGGCTAATCCATGGAATATATGCTCTGTTAGCTTGGGCTACCCTAATCAGACACTCAGAGTGGCCTGCCTGGCTTGTCTTGCTTTCCTCTATTATTTGTCACACAAAAATCCAGTTTCAATGTCCCAAAAATAATCCAGTTTTTTTTTTTATTCCACACAAAATTCTTGTGTTAAATAAATAAATAAGTTTACCAATCTTATCCAAAAACAATTCAACCAAATTACCTTGGACTATCCGGTATAGTCTAGTTTGTTTCCTTTTAGGCCGTGTTAGGCCCCTTTGAATACAAAAAGCAAAAATATATATATTTATAACAAACCATGGTAGATAATCAATAAAAATTCAGCCAATATCAGCCAATAACTTAATTTGGATGTTCTATTTCTTTAGGTTTCGAATGTTCTGTTGTTAGGTTTTGTATGTTCTATTTCTAAAAAAATAAATAAAGTTGGCTGAGTTACTTTAGGTTTCAGATGTTATATGACTTCCATTATAGATGTTCTATAAACAGTAATTTTGGATATTTTATTTTTTGTTGGCTAATTTGTTGGTTAGAAAATTATTGGTTACCTATACTTTTCCTTATAACAAACTTGAATGGTCTAATGATTAGCTCATTAGTCCATTTAATCAAGTGTCGAGTGTTTGAATCTTGTCTTATGCATGCAGCAATTCATTGGTCAATAATAAATCCTTAAATGAAGCGTAAATGACCTATTTGTCAATCACAAATTAGTTATCGACATTTAGGTTTGGACATATCTTAAATAGAGTTCAGGTGAAATGGGTGTAAACAATGCACAAACAATAGTCTATATAGAGCGAAACACACTTCACATTTCTACACAAATTACATTCCACTTCATCTGGCGTGAAAAATTACATGTCATCTATCATCTCAAAAATTCATATATTCTTGAAACACACTAAAAAGTAGTGAGTTCATGCATAATAATTAAAATTAGATAAAAATTCATTTTCGAAAATCACATCAACAATTACATATAGCACATAAATAATATATAAGGGACAAATAAAAATGGAGACTAATGAAACAAACGTAACCTTAACCCCAATTCCTTCTCTTTGCCCAACCCCAAGCCGCAGCGCCCTTTGCTTCGCCGGCGACCTCAATTCGCGCTTGCAAAGCCCTGCTTTTCCTTTCCTCCGAAAACCACCATACCTCTCATCATCGTCGCACAACAGCCCATATTCTCTCTTCCTTCTCCACATCTTCATCACCGCACATTGTCTCTGCTCACCATTCCTTTCTTTGTGCCGGAGTCACCAGCATTGCACCACTCACCACCTCACCTTGAGCAGTGCGACTCGCTTCTACTCATCAACGCCCGAACAGATTTTCACCATGACGCATCCCTCAGCACCGTCACGCTTCTTCCTGTTGTCACCGCAAATTTCGTGACATTATGGCTTCCCTCCTTGTGTTCAAATTACGTCTTTGTCTTCCCTGCTCCATTTCTCTCGAATTCTTTCTTTTCTGCAGTTTTGCCGATCACGCCATCATTCACTTTCGTGTTTTCCTTTGCCGCACCGTCATTCGCCATTTTTTTAGCGGCAATAAGGTTACAGATGATAACTCATTTTTAATTAATGGTGGTAGTGACCAAGGTAGTCAACTCGTAGTTTTTACTTTGACTCGGAAAGTTATTATAGAATCGTAATTTGTAAAATCGTAAGACGGAACGAAAATGTGACTCGTAAATAAAAAATTATAAAATAGAAAATTAAATTCAAAATTTATATATCTTCTATTTTAAATTTGTACAAAATATTAATATAAATCAATAATTACAACTATGTAACATTAAAGAAGCTCTATTTTCTTTCCTTCCCCCATTCATTAACGGTAGAGAAGACAAGACACCAAAAAAAAAACTATAACAAAACAAATTAAGCACCGGTGACTCTTCAAAGTTCAAAATTCTTTAAAAAAAATCGAAAATAAAAAACTAGGATTCCCTATTCCTATTCTTCTCTGTTTAGGTTGCGTTATTCAAGTAATAAAATGAGTAATATCTTTGCTCTAACAAATTTTGTTTAACTCAAAACCAGTTAACCAATGGATAAGAACAGTCACCAAAAAATCAATGAAAAAGATCGAGAAAGAAAAAAATGCAGAACCAAATAGAGCATCTATATTTTGAGAGGAGAAGAGAGGTAAGAAATGGAATAGCAAGGGCAATAACCAATATTATAGGAAAGAGAGGGAGAAACCGGGCGCCAGAGGTGATGGCGATGGAAGAAGAGAGAAGAGAGTTTTAGTCAAGACTCAAGAGGCAAATGCAAACATGGTGACTTCAAAAGCAGATACTACAGAGACCATGAAATTAGAGCAAGATTAGGGTTACGGGAGGCTTTATCATCCCTGCTTTGGGCTGGGCTTTGGAGCAGGCCAAATAGAAAACCTTCTACACTCAGCTTTCTTCTCAGACGTAAGTCGCTGGCAAAAGCGCAATTCCAGCAATTTTGAGAGTTTTTCCGGCGATTTTGCTCGAACGTCACTCGTCTTGCGCGAAGAACATAAACGAGACGGATAAACAAGTTACAGATAATAACTCATTCTGTTTAGATAATAAATTTTTTTAGTTTCAATTTTTTTTTTAAGTTTTGAATAATAATTTTTCAATTTAAGATGATATTCTCTAATTGGACTTCTTAACTTCCTAATGGCTCCATTATGTTAATTTCTAACACTAATCTATTTACTCTTTACAATATATCGACATATGTATATATTTTTTTCCTTTTATATAGCGGTGAATTTTTTTTTTTTATGCAAAATACAAGAGATTGAGACAAGCGAGTGAAGCGACGAAGCAAACAAGTGCATAGAGGAAGGAAGAAAGAAAAGGCCCAAAATACTCAAATGGGCAAATTTGCCTTAAATTTCCAACTCAAGTTTGAAAGCTTCTTCGGTCAGCCAAAACGAAAAAAACAAAAAAAGTTTGAAAGCTTCTGCTCTCCGTGCTTGTGTGTTCATCTGCAGCTAGTTCTGTGCTTTTCGATTTGAAATCGATACTCTCCGTCGTTGGAGACAGAGATCACTCCGTTTGCTCGTGAATGGAAGCTATCAGAAAACAAGCCTCCAAGCTACGAGAACAAGTTGCTCGCCAACAACAGGTTCCCTCCTCTCTCTCTCTCTCTCTCTCTCTATTTCTCATAATTAGATGAAAAACTATTTTATTCACGTTAGATCTTTCTGCACTCAACATAGGTCGATAGATCTCCATGATTTCTTTCCTAATCGTCACATTTACATTCAAATCGTTTCGCCTTCATTCTTCTCCCATGTGATATTCTTTCATCGCTGCTCTATTCTGACGTAATCTTCACCTCGTCTTATAATTCCTTTTTCAGAACTCGGCTGTAGTTTACTTTAGTTTACTGTTGGATCTAACGATTCTAACCGAGCTCTGCACTTCCTAACGTTTAATGTTTGATTTCGCGAAATCTCTGAGAAGAAGTTTAAATATCAAATTTGAGCTGCTACTTTAGTTTGCACAAACTTTTGTATTCCTGTTCTATGCTTGTTTTCTCCTAAATAATTTTTCCTTTATAGATGTGATGTGATGTGAAATAGGTTAGAGTTTAATTTTCTTCATTAGAGATTACTTAAAGAAGATCTGAACGGATATATTTTACTTACTTGGAAATATGTTGCTTCGTAACTGGAGTCCTTGACAAATGACAACTGATTATTTTGCTTTCTGTAGTGTTGTCCTATGTTGTATTATCGGTTATCCGAATACAAATATTGCATCCAATGCAATATAGTACAAGACATTTTACAGAATATTGATGATTCTTTGCTTTAGAGTAGACATCATCCTTCTGTATACCTATTTATTCTCTCCTTTCTAATGAAATTTCTTGTGTTAATTTTGATGATACAAGATTAAGACTTGAGGTTAATATTCAAATTGGTCCCTAAAGATATCGCGTTCTTCAAATTGGTCCCGAAAGATTTTGTTAGCCATATTAGTTCCTGAAAAATGCACTTCTTAGTCAAATTAGTTCTTCTACCAATTAAATGACAAGTGTTACAAAATAATTTATCGATAGATGACATGTCGGCCAATCATTTCGTGACACGTGACATTTAAAGATGACATGTCATCACCTATTGGTAGAAGGACCAATTTGATTGAAGATTGTATCTTTCAGGGACCAATTTGAACATTATCCCTTAAGACTTAATTCATTTCTTACACTTCTTTTTTCCTTTTGTTAAAATCTCAAGGGTTAAGCTAGGTGTACACCAAAATCAGCCACCAAATCAAAATGAGTTAAACTACACATGTATTTTATATTATAGAATTATTCAAATCGGAAATATTTCCTACTTTTGCTTGTTTCCTCCCTCTATTAAGTGCTGGTCACAATTACTACTTTTTAGGCTGTGCTGAAACAATTTGGAGGTGGTGGATATGGAGGTTCCGATAATATGGTTACTGATGAATTAGAGCTTCAACAGCATCAGAAACTTGAGAAGCTTTACATATCAACACGTGCAGGAAAGGTTACTTGGTTCTTCTGTTCTTATCTTTTATTTTTGTTTATCTTTTATCTTAACTTATAAGTCTTTCTTCGGCTGATAATGACACATTTTTTTCTTTCTTTTTAAAATTTTTTTTTTTCCCAGCATTATCAAAGAGATATTGTGCGTGGTGTAGAAGGTTATATTGTTACTGGATCCAAGCAAGTTGAAATTGGCAAGTAATTTTGATTGGTGAAACATATTCCAGTTAGTTTACACAACTTAGAGTAGTTATCATCTTATTATTGCACTTTATTTAACAGGGGCAAAGTTGTCAGAAGATAGCAGAAAATATGGATCAGAAAATACATGCACCAGCGGTAATACATTGTCAAGGGCTGCACTAAGTTACTCACATGCCCGTGCACAAATGGAAAAGGAGCGTGGGAACTTACTGAAAGCTCTGACCACACAGGTACTATCCTCTCCCCCAAATCAAAGCACCATGAATAGAGCCATTAACCTCTCTAATAATGAATTATAAAACTGCTTGGATGGATGCTGCTTGGTTTCCCCTTTAATCTTGCTGCCTTATCTTTTACCCAACCTCAACAATGCCTGGCCAAACACCATATTTGGATGGATGCTTCCTTTCTTTTTCACTTTGTTGAACAGATATTTTTTAGCAGTCATGTCTTCATGAATGCTTCAAAAACCTATAGTGGTTTGAGCACTTGAAAATTAATAGTATTCCTAACATTCCTTTTAGCATCTATTATACGATGTACATAGTTTGTCTTCCATTGTTAAGTTCTATGTATTACTCTTTAAGGGGGAAAGGAAGCTGACTCAAGACATCACACAATACTTTGGCATTTTATGTGAGTTAATCAACACAGCCACTTCTAATACAGACTTTAGCTCAAATCTGTGGTCACATAGTTGATGTTTCGATTCCTCTAACTGAAGCTTTAACAGACCTGAATGTTTAGGTCTTCACAGATCTTGATTTGTCCAGTGTGTTGTCATCTTCTTTATTTGCCTAATAACTGTAGTGAACATTATTACTTGCTTAATGCCTAGGTTGCAGAGCCCCTAAGAGCAATGGTGATGGGAGCGCCATTGGAGGATGCTCGGCATCTTGCTCAACGTTATGACAGAATGCGCCAGGAAGCTGAAGCACAGGTATCTCTGACCAGCTTATTTTGTATTATATGCTAACTAGTAAATAGTTAATTAATGATTTCACTTTCTACTATAGACTTTGCTATTATACTGTGGTTTTAACCTAGACAGGCTATCGAAGTTTCCAAACGCCAGGCAAGAGTAAGAGAAACACCCGGCAATGCTGAAAATTCCATGAAACTAGAAGCAGCTGAAAGTAAGCTGCAAGACCTGAAGTCAAACATGGCCATTTTGGGTAAGGAAGCTGCTGCAGCATTGACTGCTGTTGAAGCGCAGCAACAGAGGTTAACCCTCCAGCGTCTTATAGCTATGGTATTCTGGTTTAACCATATGATGTTACAGTTCTTCAACTTTGTTAAATATTGGAAATGAGTTATAAAAAAATATTTGCTCCTTAAAACCTGTGTCCTGTTTCGGATGGTGAAGGTTGAAGCAGAGCGTGCCTATCATCAGAGAGTACTCCTAATACTTGATCAACTTGAGGGAGAGGTAAGCATATGTATAAGTTGGTCATTTTTTCCATTGTTGGGTCTCCATATAGAAGTCACATATGACATCTGGCTGTTTTAGTTGGTATTAAAAATAAAATGTGATTATGAGCTATATGTATATTTAATGATAGATGATATCAGAAAGACAACGAATTGAAGCCCCTCCTACACCTAGTGTGGATAACAGCATGCCACCACCCTCATCATATGAAGAAGTGAATGGTGTCTATGCTTCTCAGACACACAATGGCATGACAGATAGTATGGGTTACTTCTTAGGAGAGGTTAGACTGTTTGATGTTGGAGAATTGGAGATTACATATACTTTTTTGGGTTTGGGTCGGGCCCGCGGGGCCGAGCACCTGTTTGTCTTATTTTCTGCTCAACACACTCTTACTTCTGCAGGTTTTATTTCCATACCATGCTGAGTCTGAAGTTGAACTGAATCTATCAGTTGGGGATTTTATTGTTGTTCGAAAGGTTTGTAGCTCACTGAGAACCTAATTTTAAAATACCTTTATATCCTTTTATGAGCTAACCAATGCAGCAATGCCTTTTCTTTTTCGTTTTGTTTGAAAGGATTCTTTCTCACTTTCACATACACACACAGAAGCATGCATGCACACACTCAAAACAACAACAGCAACAACTCCGTATATGGAATGCTTAGGTATTTTCTGGGCTGATTGAACTTTTAAAAGACAGCCCATGAAAAAAAAAAAAAGTGAAAGTTAAGCACAGTACCATTATATAAGGCAGAACATTTTTCGTGTTGGTTTAAGTTAAGCACAGTACCATTATATAATGTCCGAACATGTTTAAGTTTTCAGTTATCATGTTCTCAGAACTTATACAAATTGGTTATGGGTTTGCTGTCTGAACTCTCAACATAGCTAATTTATTGTATTCTTATTGACTAATGATGGTTAAGACTGGCAAAGATTCATATGCATGTAGAAACGGGAAAGGAGGTTTTTGTGGGTTTTTTTTTTTTTTTTTGGGTGGGGGGGTTGATGAGGACTCATTGCTTTAAAATCCTTGTACCTTTCAAATTATTCCTAATTTAACTGGTTTTTATAGGTTACAAACAATGGATGGGCCGAGGGCGAATGCAAAGGGAAAGCCGGTTGGTTTCCATTCGGTTACATTGAAAGAAGGGATAGAGTTCTTGCAAGCAAGGTGGCTGAAGTGTTTTGAGTTTCCCTATTGGGTTTGTTTCTTACCCTTGGTTGCATATGTTGGTTTTTGTGTTTAAAAGTGGATAGTGCTCATAGCGTATATTTTGACTTGTTAATTGTGATATATATGTGGCTTTCCCGTGATTGTTGGTATATGATTCCCTTTGTTATTCTTGCTAGTTGCTGCATCGCATTTGAGGTTTTGCACTTTTGCTGTTACTTTTTTTGGTCAACGGCATCTTATTTTGCGTGCGTAACTCAGATTGTGTTTTTGTTTTTAACTTTTTTTTCTTTGGACGGGTCACTCATAGTTTATTAAGCAAGAATTTTGAGCCAGTAGGACTGGTAGGTTGGTTTGTTTTGTGTATTGTTTAATGCAATTGCAGTGTAAAGTGTAAGTCTGTAACAAATTGTCTTGATCAAGGCTTTTGTTTTCTTGGTCAATCTGGCACCAAGGGCCGTTTGTTTTCTTAAGGGCCGTTTGTTTTCTTGGTCAATCTGGCACCAAGGGCCGTTTAGACAAGTTTATTTTTAACATAATTGAGCTCACCTATTATTCTCCTCCGCCTTTATCCACAAAGGTTCGCTCTTCTCCCAATCCTCCTTTGTCGGACCGATGGCAGTTTCAGTTACCTACTTAACTCCCCTTTTCCTTTCTTATGGATAGTGCTTTCCCCCACCCCCGATCAGCTGTTTGATACAGTTTTTGATATTTTATTTAGCAAAATTTTTAAAACGGCAGCAGTATCTGAGAGAAGCGTGAGGTACACTAGCTGTAATTCTCTTCTTGTGAAACGTATGATTAATGTTACATGGCATCATACCATATTATTTTTGTTCTGCATGTAACCAAGTATTTTGCACATATAACTTACGTAATTTATACCTACATTTATCACCTTTAGCATCCATACTTATTATATTTTGTATACATGATTTACAAATATTGCATCATCCATGTTATACTATATTTTCTACCTATATTTTAACATTTATCATATGAAAATCCAATATTGGTTATGTTTGTGCTTGTGGTGTTTGGTCGGATTTTATCTAACTATTTATTTATAATATTTAGATATTTATAACATCATTTCACAATATTCTATTTTACCAATGAAACACTTAAAAATGTCACATGAGCACATTGCACTGTAGCACTCATGAAATTACATCCAATGTAGTTGATTTTTTTCTTTCTTTTATCCTTGTTAAATCGTTAAACTAGGTTTTCATTATTTCGTTTAATTTGTTACTGATATACCACTTAATTTTAAATTTCTTTAACTGATAGTTATATTATGTTCTAAATGTTTTCTTTCAGAAAAACGAAGATGTTTTCATCTTTAAAATCCTAAAGATGATAAGATACAAATAAATGATATTTTTAAACTTTGAATAACATATAGGATTGCTAATAAATAATTAAATCGAAAACCATGTAGACAAATTTCAAGCTTTTTTCAACAATAAATAATAAATTGTTGAGCTTTTCTATGGATATTCCTTTTTTGAACTAGCTAAATTGTCTACTCTACATTGATTTAAGGAAATAGGTTTTCAAGCTAATTTTATCTTCGTCTCTCTCAACTCATAATACGTGATAATAACATGTATTAGCTTATATCTTTTGACAATTCTGAGAGAGTCTCGCTTGATTTAACAAATTAAGGCAGAGCTCAGTTTAAATCGAGGTTCACTTCTGACCCCAAAAAAATAAATCGTAGTTTACTTGTCATTTGGGGATGGGACTAAATTTGGCATTATACCATCCTGCTTCATCCAAATTTTGCGGAAAATATTTGATCTAATCAGCATGCACATCAGTTTGGATATCGAATGCTAATGTTATATCTATCCATGGATCCGATTTGATAAATGCGATCAAGAATTAAAAGATAAAAATAAAAAATATTATTTGTCAAATTGTATTATTTCTTTTCTGTTATTAGTTATCTTATTTCTACTATTTAAAAAATGATATTGAATAATATTTTTAAAATAAAACCCAAAAGAGGAAAAAATTAATATCTTCACGAGGTTAGAAATATAGTTTTTATAGTTTTCCTTCTCTAATTTTTTATAAAAATTATAAAATGCCTCTTCCACGTATCTAACTAATCCAATATGCGAACAACCCTACCTTGCTGTTTACCCTTCCCGTTCCTATTCACTGCTCTCAAATGTACTTGTCGCGCTATAGTGCAGTGCTGTATGATGTTTTTTTGTTCTATGGAACGTGAAAAAGGCGACTAATGGCCTAGAGAAATATGCTCTAGAGTCTAGACACTAATGCAACAAAGGATACTATAAGAATGGCGTTTATTTGACGATCGTTTCAAACACAGGAATATACAATAAATTGAACTTATCAAATTTCGCAAGCTTCTAAAAAACCATGTCCCATGAACGCCCGAGTGCTACGAGGGTCTCATTGCTATCCGTGCTTAGAGAAGCACTAAAACTAGAATACTACAAAAACAAACGTAGTGAACAATTATCATACGGGATAAAGATTATTCTTGCTGATCTATAATTAACAAGAATGGTCAATTGAACTTACACTGGTTATTCCGGCGGTTTGTTGAGAGATACGCAAAAATGATTGGCAAGAATATCAGAAGTATGAGAAGCTGCTGCGAGACTTCAAATTAGTGTATGTTTGAGAAACAAAATACAGAGTTGGGAAAACAATGAATAACTTACAATGATCGAGCTGTAGCTGGCCTTATTTGGCAGAATGTATGATTTCCTGATTAAAATATGAAAACCTTCAGAATGTCAAAAGTCCATGGTGTAATTCATTTTTCAAATTACAAGGACATGTGCATACCTTTTACTAAGGAGACCAGATTCCATACAAGTTTTCTCTATAGCTTCCAGCCTGCTCAATGTTTTTGCCGCATTGGGATCATTTTTGTCAACCTACAGTAGAAAATACAAAATACTAAATGTTTTTGGAAATCTATCCTCGAAATTGACAATTAGCTTTGCTGCCATGATATGTTCAATAATATCTGTATTAGTGGGTGAAATTGGTGAAGCCCAAACTTCACAAGATTAAGCAAGTTATCGTTCTGCAATGGTTTATTGGTTTGGGAAAACTGTGATCTATATCTTTTGTGACGGGATTTTCAAATAAGGCCCTAAAACATGCATTTAGCAGTTGGAGTTACAGGTTTCGGACATTTCAATTGCCACTACTACCTTTTTTTAGTAAGAAGGAAAGTGGAATTTATGTATATGAGAATTTGTATGAAACGGTCCTACTTATTACTTCTTAGTTACTCTTTTTCCATCGTCAAAGCAATTTTACCAAAAGTTCCTTAGCCTTATCATCGGGAGTAAAATGCTCCTATTAGTAGCATGTACATTTATGAGAAGCAAAAGTAATCACGGTTTGAGTCCTTGAGACAATGTGTCCACCTTACCTTGGACTTTATCATACAGGAAAAGTCAAAGAAAGAACCATAGACATCGGCCATTGTCTTTGTTCGGTCAATCACCTTTGCAGTTAGACCTATAAAATAACCAAAATAGAGAGATGAGAACAAATATATTCTATGCCAAACAGATTCCAAGAAGTAAGTTATGAGAAGACTGATTCTGCATAAAATAACTTGGAATGCTAACCAGTGCAATTCAGTATTTTTAAGACAATAAGCATCAATCCTGAATTTGTAGATTATGAAAATTAATATCTAAACTCATCTTTTTACCACGCCTCATTTTAACTACTCCTCTGAAGACTTCAATATTGTTGTAGCATAATGCCAGTGTTCCAATTGCCATGACCTATCAATGGAAAAATAAGGGAAAAGGAAAAGAAAAAAGAAGCATCCAAATTACATTGCCTCGTCTTGGGAATGAATATTGAGCAGTCTCTTTAATAAAACAGCATACTATAATCAAAGACGAATAGCACCTATATCAGAAACAAATTGAGGGAAAAGTGAAGCACCTGAGGAATAGCACAAAAACGAAAGATAGATAAATCTCTTAAAGCAGACATGTATTTTAAGCAATCTTCAGCATGCAGCAAAGCATTAGTGACCATGTCATTCAAGCATTGCACTGCTTTAACTGAGTTCTCCTCATACTTCAAATCCTGAATCATCACATTTAAGGAGAGAGCTTAAGGAGAGAGGGCGAAAAAAACCACACATGCAAACACAATTCATGAAGCATGCATAACGTAAGAGAGCATGAAGTGAAATCTGGGAATCATGAGAAGGGGAAAAGAATGATGTACTTATTTACACTAAACTAATGTGAATTCTTATCAAGCCAAACCTCAAGTTTGTCTGCGTATTTACTCCAGATCTGCCGAGGCCAAAACATGCGTGACTTCGGGATCTCATTGATGTCTTCAAGATAATCTCTAATGATGTTTGTTTTCTACAATTCCAAATTTCCTCAAGTGAATAGTGCAAATAACTACAAACATGCTGACTGTCTAAATATAATTATCATGCTACCTGAAGAAACAGACCCATTGAATTGGAAAGGTGCTCTGGAGCCAAATCTTCAGAACCAGAGGCATGGAAAAGCTTAGATAAACCTAACCCAACAAGTCCTGCCACATAGTGACAATATTCATCGTAGTCATCAACTGTTTCTACCTGCAAATTATCATCAACATGTAAGTACCACCAAACTAGCACTTGTTAAGGTTACTTATATTTAAAGTTATATTAAAAATTAAGAAAAAATATATTTGAAGCTTTTTATACAAATAAATGATTCGGAAAGTAACTAAACCCTATTTTTAAAACAGCATGATATAACATCCCAGCAGTCATAAATGTCACTAATATGGATGTAACCAAACTAGGATGCTTGTAAAAATGTAAAAAAAAAAATATAGCAGGAAATGAGACATGTAAACAAACCTCCTTGCAAATAAATTTGGCCATTCCTGCACCCATTCTTTTGGTAATGTCTTCAATGGCTTCCTGATAACTGCAGAAGTAATTTACCGGTTATTAATTGTTTGCCAAAAGAATGAACCACAGTCCAAAATATTAACTATTGAATTTGATTACTTGTACACATAAGAGAAGCTATTAGAAATTGAGTACATCTTGGATCCAAGCTCATCATGAAGCTGTTTAATTTAAGTGATTTCAAATTTTATCAGTGAACTAACGCAGAGACAAAATTAGAGAAATAGTTCCTCTTCAAATTATTGAATACATCCTAAGAAATACCAATTAGAGTGTTACTTGGATTGGACAAACAGCCTAATAAGTAAGAACAAGTCTCATCAATCACTAATATCAAGCACATTTTATAAACAACAAATAAATAAGATGTAGGCTATCCATTGATTATAGAGGAAATATTGCAGGGACAAGAAGTTACTTCTTTTCAAGTTCTAAAAATGCTTTAGAAACATGATGAAACTGGTCCATGAGGATTTTGTACTCCTTTGTGCCACCTGGTCAAATAAATAAGAATTAGAATGAGAACGCAGGTCAAAGTTGACAAGGCTTGAGGCATGAGTTCCATGAAACCATTTTTCTACAGGTTAATTAGTATATAGCAACAGGCACATGGAGAATCATGAAATATTTAGCTCGCAGTTCTGGATCCGCAAGAGAGAAAGGCACATATACTTACATGAAAAGTGCCAGTCACGATCATAGATGTGGCGATGAAATGCTATCAGTATTGGAACCTTCACATCCGTAGCCACGCTCGTATCATCCTCTGTCAAATAGCAACGTATAAGAATTGGAAGGCGAATTAATTGTTGGTGTTGGAATTGGATAATAGCAACAAGATCCGGAAAATGTATGTGTTTAGGTGAAGAGGAACATACCGACGGTATCGAGAGCTCGAAGAACCAAATAGAAGATGCAAACCTGGAGAGAAGTTAAATGAATGAAGAGTTAAAGGGCGAGCGTGGTGAAGTGAAGAGGAGAAGAGGAGAGGAGAGGAGAGAAACGAACGGCGTTACGGAGGTCAGTGTTGAGCTGCTGAATGACGAGGGCGAAGCTTCTAGAAACCTTGTGGAGCATAGTGTAGCAGAAAGCCCAGTGAGGCTGTGGAGGGATCTGCTTCTCGGCGTGCCTGACTGCCATCTTGAGCTTCACGAGAGGAAAGAGGTCGTCAGGATGCTTCACAACCGCTCCCAAACTCCCCATCCTCCCTCAATTCTCAATTTTCAAATTCAGATTCAGATTTGAGCGCAACAATGTCTTTCTGCCCCTCACAATAAAATGTTGTTTCTACGCCGGGAATTCTTCTTATTATCGTTCCTTGCAAATGACGTTACACTTTGGTAAGTGAATAATCTATATTCCTATCATCCTATGCTATGCTGCAATTTGCAACCAAAAAAATACAATGCTGATGAATGCTAGTAATTGTGACCAATTGTCGAATTAGCTTTGGCCAGCGTTGTACTTCTAATTTCGCTCATCTCCTTTATTTTATTTGAGGCCGCTATATTTATTTTATTTTATATATATATATTTTTTTAAGGTTTATGCGTGCAACGCGAGACGCGAGTGCCTTGCTCAACGCGTGCACTTGCATTCAATTTTTTTTTTTTGTTGACGACTTGCATTCTTAGTAAATTCAATTTGTGCTTCTTGCTACATTATACGCTCATTTTTTTAAAACAAAAAATTACAATTTTGTAAGTTTTTTTGGTGCCCTCAGTTTTGTAACTTGTAAGTTTGATATTATTATTATTGTTATAAAAAAATATTATTTACTTTCCAAATTTTAATTAATAAATTAATTATTAAATATTTATGTATAAGTATATACATTATTTAAGTTATTATTAATTTATATTTGAATATATAATTTATACCAATGAGATAGTAACTAATTTAGTGACAATTTTCTGCGTATTCCTATCTTTAACTATATTATTATTTGCTGTAAAACCTTAGACTATGGACTAGTCAATTCTTCTCTCCTCTTATTTTCTGTTAAAAAAAATTATAAAAATATGATAACATATTATATATATATATATATATATATATATATATATATATGGATCCTAATAAAAATAACTGGTTTTATTTATGTTAAATTTTATTATTTTTTAAGAATATTTGTTACTTATTGTTCTGGTGTGGAGGTGGAAGAGTTCGGCCGTCCGAGGACTTCGCGGATGAGCTCTTTCAAGATCAGTGTGTTCGGACAAAAGATGAACACTTCAGCTTCCACAAGAATCTCCAGTGTAGCTCTGATCTCCAAAGAACGGTGGAGGTGGATCTGCAAGGCCACTCCGACGCTCAAGTCTGATAGGGAAAACACTTAGTAATTAAGTGAAGAGATGGAGAAGAGAACTTATCTTCCTAGGTCAAACTAGGATAGCTAAATAGAGTGACTTGAGTGAGCAGTTAGGTTTGGATGTTGTTAGAAGGCTTAGTGATCGGATCCTGAACTCTTCGAGATTTGAAGACTTAGCTGATAAGTCTTAGTCAGTTTGTTGTTGATTGATCTCATCCGTTTAGATGGGCACGTGTATATTTGTTAACTGAGTGGATTAGGATTTAGCGTAGCCGTTCGGTTTTAGCTTAGCGGCGCTGGGAGAAATCGATTCGGGTTTTGGGCCCATTAAGATGGATCAGTCGTATAAGAGATCGGTTTATTGGACTTTTTGTGTTGTTTGATGGATTGTTAATTTGGTAAGAGTTTTTTGGGCCGAGCTTATGACAGACCGAATCACTTATGAAATATATATATATATATAACTTTAGCTAAACCATAACATAAAAAAATAAAATTATAATTTATATGTAACATTTTATGTATATTTTATATCTGAATTGTGCTTGGGGAATAAAATGTTGTTAAATACCACTAGTACTAAGGTAAAACTTAAACCCAAAACATTTCGTATAGCATAATTATTAATCTCTGCTACACAACAATAAGAAGGAAGAAGAACGGTTAGTCACGTGCACACGAGAATGACGACGCTCCAATATGCATGAAAAAAGTGGTCGGTGTAATGTAAGCTATGCACGCATGCAGTGAATTAACAACTACCCTTTAACTTTCTTCTCAAGGGGCAGAGCTAAATGGAAGAGACCTCTATGATTATCTATCTTTAAATATTGATTACGATAAATAATTAATAACTGTAGATGAGTTTGTTGTTCATGAAACCTTTTCTGGCTAACTCAGGGCATGCATATATATATTTCATACCAGCAGTCCCAATTAAAACCTCTGCGGCAAGGGCGAAGAACTATTTAGAGGAACGAAGAATATAATAATATATATGGCATGAGTCCATGACACTAAACTAAAAACACGTACGATGAAGAAGAAAGGATACAATAACATATAAAGTTAAGTCTTCTTTAGCTTACTAGTTTAATTAATAAGTTCAATAAAAGAGCGTTAGGCAATAGCCGTTGATATATTTTCTAATAATCATATCTATCGGTCAAGTATTGAAATACCATAACTGTTACGTTCCTGACTCTACTAGGGAGTAGGGACCAACGTTAACATAAATAAACATTTTGGTCATCTTATATTAACTTCTCCCACCTGATTTCCAGGCCATTAGCTTCATCTTTCATCATTCTTTCTGCAATTTTTTCCTTTTTGCTAAAAGAGAAACAATAGATCGATGCAGCTCAACGCTCCATTGACCATCACTTCCTTTCCCAACAAGCCTCATCATTCTCGTCCTCCTCCTCTTCTTCTTCGCTTTCCTCGTCCACCAACAATAATTACCACTTTTACTCCTTCAAATTCTCTACTCTCTTCCCCCAGGAAGAAGATTTGTTCCAGGTTGCTAGTGACAGCTTCTGCCAGCAACATCGATCATGTTGAAACTCGTAACAATAATAAGATCAACGATTCCGAGTTAGCCCCGTTGTTCAATGGCGACACTGATAAGAACTATAAAGAGGAAGCACATACAGATACGGAGGGTGCATTGGGCAATCAGAGTATATGGGCCCAAATGAAGGAGATAGTAATATTTTCTGGGCCTGCTACTGGGCTTTGGATCTGTGCGCCCTTCATGAGTCTCATCTCTACGGCTATCGTTGGTCGAGGCAGCTCTATTGAGCTCGCTGCTTTAGGTAAAAAAAACAATCATCCCTAATCATGTTTCTGAATATTGACGATGAGTTAAAATAAAATGTTATAGCTAATTAATTATGCAATCATATGTTGTGTAATTGGCAGGGCCTGGAACGGTTTTTTGTGATAACATGAGCCTCTTGTTCATGTTCCTTTCCATAGCAACTTCCAATATGGTTGCTACCTCACTTGCAAAAGGGGTTAGTTAGTTAGTTAGTTCGTTGGTTGTTGCGGTTTTCTTTTTCCCCTCTCTTTTTTAAATGACTGAACTTATGCATGTATTGAATCATTTTTACTGTTACATGCATCTTCTTCTCCGTTTTTGCTTTATGCATGTACGCCTATTGCCTTAAGTCAAGTATACCTAAGTAGCTAACCATCCTTTTAATTCAAAATCTTATTACTCTCAGTAACATGTAATGTATTTTACCTAATATATCCTAAGATCATTTAATAGATATGAGTAGATTTTAGATTAAGGAAAATTTGTAAGTACACCCATTAAATAATTTATCATTTCATTAAAACAACAAGAAACCCTTGTCCCACTAGGTGCGTTGGCATTTATCATTTCATTACATACTCTAAAAAAATAATAAATATAAAGAAGATGCATAAAGAAAGTGAAATAAGCGTACAACTAATAAAGATCATAAGAGTCACAGAAAAAGGAAGTTTAAAACGTTATGCTTAGGTTGATTGGTTTTTTATGCAGTTGCATCGAAAAGACGGAAACATCTCCTTCTTATCAGGATTCAGGAATAACATCTGAAACACACTTTGATTATTTCAATCATCCAACCTAACTCTAATTATATATGTTTAAAATTTCATCATAAATTGTGGGGGTAGTTGGATAATAAAAAATCAGAAACACTAGTATTTTTATTTTTACTAATCACTTTTTTGAACGCCACACTATTCTGTCATAATCTTAACTAATATTAGGACTAATCACTTTAATGCAAACTTTTAGCTCCACTCATCAGAGTAGACGCTGTCTAGTATTGGTAGTTGATTCATGCACTGTACTTTTGAGTTTTGACTGATTAGCTGAATTATTAAACGCGGCAGGACAAAAATGAGGTGCAGCATCAAATATCCATTTTGCTTTTTGTTGGCTTTACTTGTGGAGCATTGATGCTTTTGCTTACACAATTCCTAGCTCCATGGGCATTAACTGGCAAGTAATCCACATAAACATTTTGTTTTTATGTAGTCTCAACATGATACAATGCACATCTTTTTCATCTTTTTGTACTAGAAATTTCTTATTTTATCAAGTAATGCCAATAATGCTTGATTTTAATAAAACACTGAGCACTGTTTATTTGTGGGTTGCAATAATACAGCTTTTAGTGGGCCAAAGAATGTCCATATTGTACCAGCAGCAAGCAAATATGTTCAGGTAGGTTCATCTTCTTTCTTCTAAATTATTCTTGACCATGGAAGGGGCTTCACTTAAAACTTAAAAGAAAATTGAATTTGCATTTGATAGATTCGTGGCTTGGCATGGCCTGCGGTTCTTTACGGACTGGTTGCTCAAAGTGCAAGGTGAGCCTTGTTATTTTCTAATTTCCTCATTCACTCATTTCTAATGGTGATTTGTGCTTGGTTTTTAGTCTTGGCATGAAAGATTCGTGGGGGCCTCTGAAGGCTTTGCTACTTGCCAGTATTGTGAATGCCATTGGTCACCTAGTACTATGCAGTTTTCTTCACTATGGTATAGAGGGTGCAGCATGGGCAACAATGGCATCCCAAGTATGTCAAACAATAATAACCATTTGTTTAAGAGTTCTGTTCCTTTTTTGTTTTTATTATATTATTATAATCTCTTTTTCTGAAAATTTTAACAGGTTGTAGCGTCTTTTATGATGATTGAAGCACTGAAGAGTAAAGGATACAATGCCATTGCAATCTCGGTGCCATCATTTTCTGACTTCTTGCAAATATTTAGGATTGCTGCACCAGTGTTTGTGACCATGTTCTCAAAGGTAATCAAGGTTTATATATATATATATATGAATTGTGTTGACTCTAGTGTTAACATTTATCCATCTGTGAAGTTCTTTTGGTGTTGTTATTAGGTGGCTTTCTACTCTCTCATTACATACTTTGCCACTGCTATCGGCACTCATGCAATTGCAGCTCATCAGGTTAGATTTAATATACTCTTTGTGGCTGATTTTATAACTATGTATGTGGATGCATCTGTTTTCCCTATGTTAATGGCGACTTCACCATTCACTAGGTAATGATTCAGATGTACAGCATGTGTGTAGTATGGGGAGAGCCCCTATCTCAAACTGCACAATCATTTATGCCTGAGCTGTTATATGGTTTCAACCGAAGTTTGAAGAAGGTTTGTAAAGTTCGTGTCCTATGAGATAGTAACCATGTCCTACTCGCTAATAAAGGATTAAACATGTTGATGAACAGGCTCAAACTTTGCTCAAGTCGCTTATGATTATTGGAGCAACTCTAGGACTAGTAATTGGGCTTGTCGGAGTTTCTGTTCCTTGGCAATTCCCAAACATCTTTACGCCTGATCCTAAGGTCATACAAGAGGTTAGTTATTCAAATCTCATGAAGAAACTTTGTTTTGGAATGCCTAGCCTAGTTGTAATGCTACTTATGCCAGAGTATCATTTAAGTTATTATTAATTTAGAGAAACAACACTCTTGTCTTTTTTAACTTGTTCAGTTGACACTTGAGTTTTGCATTGATGCAGATGCAGAATGTGTTAATTTTGTTCTTTGTTGCTTTATCTGCTGCCCCCTGTACTCACAGCCTCGAGGGTACATTATTGGTATGCTTGATCTTCCGAATCCTAGTAGTTATATGATGAAACGTTAATCCTATGATTTGCTCAACTTATCAGTAGCAGCATTGAGATTTGAGGTGCATACTGCATAGTACAATGCATTATGTTTTGTTTTGTTATGCAGGCTGGCAGGGACCTTACATTTATTAGCTTATCCATGACTGGATGCTTCTCTCTTGGAGTCCTTTTACTCTTGGTACATATCTATCTAGAAAATGATAAATGTATTGACTATTGAATGCATTATATACTTAAATAGACCATATTTGTGGTTGAAAATCAACTTTGAATGTTATTTATTTTCTTGTCAGCTTGTGAGTAGCAGAGGTTATGGTTTGGCTGGTTGCTGGTGTGCTCTTGTAGGATTTCAATGGGTAAATACATAACAAAACTTTACCTAAATTTTGTCCCTCTCTAATATAGATATATATGCATTACATTTCTACTTTTTGTCAGGCTAGATTCTTTCTTGCTTTCCGGAGGCTTCACTCTCCTAATGGCATCTTATACGCAGAAGGAGGCCTGTACCAACTAGAAAAGCTCAAAGCATCTTAGGTTCAGATTTGCAACAAGTTTTGCTGAAGATGAGGAGCTCGTGATGATGCCAACTTACAACGACTCGCTCCTCTACCAAGTAAGATATTTTCAGTCACCAAATTTGCTGCAGTTGATACTTCTTTTTCTGTTCTCTTATGTATACATATATGATATATCAAATATAGGATGCTTTGTTAATTCAAAGTTTATTAATATATCAGATAGGATGTTAGTACCCCATCTAATAACAAAAAAAAAAAAGAAGGTGAATTGCATGCCATGTAAGAGACTTTTTCGAGCTTAAAACATATCTATTATCAACATAATGTGATTGACTCCTACCTTTTTCCCACTTTATAAACATTACCTGATGGCAGCTCTGTTTTGTTCTCATTTTCAGGTTATTATTCTTTAAACAAATTGAAGGGGTCAAGTTTAAAAGCAAATAATTATTGCCCTTCAAGTTGTTGTGTCATTTTTTCTACTTGAATTCATATGTGTCTTTGTTTGTAACATTGTATCCTCATTAATTTAACAAATTTACACGTTACGGAATATCCCTTTTTTACATACACTTAAACTCACACACTACAACCTGGGTGCAGCATATTAAAGAGGCAGTCTGCCACTTGAAGTAAAGCCAAACTCAATTAGATTCCATTTTGATTTAGATTAAAAAAAAAAAAAGAAAAGAAAGGGAGCCGGGCCTATTCTTATGATGCGTTTGAACTATTACTCTCTCATCTGGATAAAAGGGTAGGGAAGTTCTACCATGTAGATAGAAACAAAAAATATACATGTATAGATTGTGTGCTGTCAAAAAGGGATTGGTGACGTTTCTACTCAACTTATGCAAGCATGCTGAAAAGTAGCTTGCTTGACTGCAATAGACCCTGACACACGTAGAGTGGTTTATCCCTGATTTATAGCTGCCCTTAGAGTTAGTCATCATGTTCATATAATTATAAATGCTGGCCCTTTCCCTTATTTTTTTTGCTTAGCCTATTATCCCGAAGGGAGATGGCCACTTTTTTGTTTTATTATTCAAAGAATGGAATCATAGTTGGAAACTTTTTTTTGGTCCGGACCATAGTTGGAAACTTGAAATCAAATTTCTATGGTGGTCTACTGGTCTTGAAGTTTTGGAAGCAAAGAATGGTGTCGTTGCAGAAAAATGATATGAGTGGAGAAAAAAAGAAAAACAAAAAAGTAACATATAATAAAAAAATATAATTTATACTATTTTGAAATCTTGTGTTAATTATTTGGATATACAAATTTAATAACTCATAATATAAATTAACTCATAGCATAAATGAAATTATTTTGTAATAATTATTATTAAATATTTTCAAAGAAAAATTTTATACGACTAATTAACTAATTAAAAATAATTAAATAAAAACAAAAGAATTTTATACCACTTGTCAATTAAAAATTTTTCATTGACTAAAGGCTTTTATCAACCTTAGTCATAGAAAATTTTTCTTTGAAAATATTTAATAATAGTTATTACAAAATAATTTCATTTATGTGATGAGTTATTAAACTTGTATATCTAAACAGTCAAACACAAAAGAATTCAAAACGAAATCAATATACATAAATTATGTTTTATAAATTATGTTTTTTAAGAGTAAAATATATTTTTTATTCTCGAAGTTTATTAAAAGTTTTAAAAATATTGTTAAATTTTATTTTATTTATATTTTATCTCAAAAATTTTCAATTTATATCAAATATACTCTAAATTTTTATAGAAACACAAGAACAATTTAATAATAATTTTATAAAAGCAACCTTTAACACACTAAATTAGACAGCAATCACTATTTTATAAAAGCAACCTTTTTTTGATATTGTTTATATTATTTTTCTCTAGCAATACCGTTCTTTGCTTTCAAAACTTCAAGATCCATGAGACACCCAAAAGAAATACTTCAAGACCGACCTTCCGCACAACAGGATGAGCAAAAATATTAACGAAAATGGCCCAGCATTTATAATTTATATAAACACATGATGATTAATTCTAAGCGCAGAGACAAGTTACTGAACGTGTGACGGGCCTATTGCAATCAAGCAAGCTACTTTTCAATATGCTTGCATCAGCTGAGTAGAAGTGTAACCAATCCCCCCTCCTTAACAACACATTATCTATACACATAGAATTTTCCAACCCAAAAGGGTAACCTATAATTGGAATCGGAAGTTGAACCCACATATATAATTGACCCGAGTCTCAAGTAAGGCTAAATGCAAGTTAAGATATACTCTAAATAATCACCTATGAGTTTGATGACTAAGGTGAATTTTAGAACGAGTCTGTTATAAATTAGGCTTCCATGAGCCTTGTACTTTTGCAGATTTTTAACCAATGAGTTCAAAGCACGTGTGCAGAGAGAAAAATTGTAAAGTACAATGACATAAGCATAATTACTCAGCACATAGAGTTTCAGTTTTCCATAAAACTATTCAATGCCCCTTATGAATGGGATTATATGCAATTATGGAAAACAAAGTGTAAATTGTGTAATAAATATATTCTTTAGAATGGACTTAGTCTTTGGCCATAGGTTTCTATAGCCTTTTTGGGCTGGACATAGTAAAGATGACTTTTTAATGTTTTAAGTTTTAACAGAACAACTAAAATCATATAAAAAAAAAAAACCATATAAAAAATCTACCCAAACTTAAGATAAAAAAAAAATTAATTTCCATGCACCGTCAAAAAAGTTTTACACTTACACTTAAGAAGCAAAAATAGTGTTCCCCGAAATTTATCCAAATTAGATGATTACAGTTTTGTTGGAAATGTATATATTTATTTTAAGTATACACATATGCTTATTATGCCTTTTTTGTTTTGGTTTTTGGTGAATATTAAGAAAAATAAATAAAAATTATATATTTATCTTGGTTATGTTTTTTCCTTTAACGAATATTAATTACATCAATTTTGAAATGTTGTCTCACATGATGGCTTTCGTTTTGGTTTCCTTTTAATAATTCATAATATATCCATTTTCTTAATGATTATAAAAGTTGTACATCAAGATAATTAAGAATCCGACAGTAAGTATAGAAAAAAGTAATAATTTTTTTTTTAACAAAAAAAAGTAATAATTTTTAACACCTCAATTTAGGGTAAGCTGGGTTTAATCTTTACATTGTGGTGTCACTGGTGTGATCGATTAGTGCAAGTGAGCACGGGCTAATAGACCAACTAATCTCATTTGGGACCAACAGCCCATTCACAACAGGGACGTGTCCAATATATGCTGGACCAGCCCACCTCTCATAAGTTTCAACAATTTTTTACATAAAGACCTAAAGGAAAAAATGTAATTTCAACAATCTTCTTCTTTGTAATTATTTTCATTTCAGGGCTCAAATCATAATTCAGATAAACACCTGGGAACAGATGACAGCCTGTGGCAATCCGTACCAGGCTCATACGAGCCTCCCTCTGACGAGGCTCTTGCTAAAATTCACCAATGACTAACTAGGATTTCATTTCATTGACCAACTACCTTGTTTTTTAAAGTCAATTTTGGCTCATATTATAGACAATTCTTTTGGAATTTGAGTGTTATGCGCCTCAGGGCTCAGGGCTCAACTATGCACGTGAGGCACTAATGCAATACTTGTATAGTTGTATAGTTCAACTTCAACAGTGGAGTGACGGCTACTACCTTACTTCACGACACAGTTGCAGTAGGCAAGTAGGCAATAACAAGATACACCCAGAGAAGGAAGAAAACATAAATAAAATAAAGCAGTCAATGCAGAGAACATAACAGATTAACAGGTATCCGAAAGGTGATGGTGGTGGGGGTTTTGAGGAGTTTGAGCCATGCCAGCAGAAGATGAGAACCCAAATTCAGCATCAGAACTCAGAAGGGAAACAAGATAGCTACGATACTGGCTATATGTAACTCAATTGCTCAACCTTAATGCATAAATTGAGTGTTATACAAGTTCAGAGTAAAAGTATTCCATTAACCATATTAACATCCCCAGTTTTTTTCTTGCTACCAATGCATACATATAGTATTATAGTTGTTGACTTGTTGGTTAGCTAGTTAAAACTTAAAAGTTAAAACCCATCTTCTACGCTTGCTTTTTACTTTGAAATCACACCATATTTTACATCTTACGCTTTTTCTCGCATTTTTAAGTTTTTGAATCGCTATCACATGAAGGATATTGAATAATGATGGATAACCTTTTATTTTGAGTTTGAAGCAAGACGTTAATATAATTCTTAAAAAATTATACTTGTATTATTAAAATTGAAGTATACAATTTTAAAAGTAGCTTGATCCTACAGAACTTGGTTTGTGTTTGCAAATTGCAACTGCCAGGGATAGAGAAATGCCACAAACCACAAAAATGGGTGGGGACTGGGGGGTTGAGACTTGCTCGGTAGAATAATAGAATATAATGGTCCTACAAGGTAAAATAA
This sequence comes from Stylosanthes scabra, assembly GCA_036250425.1. Taxonomy (NCBI): domain Eukaryota; kingdom Viridiplantae; phylum Streptophyta; class Magnoliopsida; order Fabales; family Fabaceae; genus Stylosanthes; species Stylosanthes scabra. The sequence goes on along the minus strand of JASCZI010181248.1, from coordinate 292,595 downwards.
CACTACCCACAGCCACCGCATGAAAAGTTAGGAACTCTCGCTATGAGCTTAACGTTGCAACTTGCAACATTACTTGTGGATTTCTTCAATTGTTAATGTTAAGCATGGCTTGCTTCTTAATTAATTTACCCTCCATAGAATATAGATGGTTCGCTCTCTATGTCTCTATGTTTCTGTAGCATTGATAAGCAATATAATTAGCTCGTAAAAGAAAGCTAATTCAATCGCATGAATTTACTTGACTAACAATATAATAGGATCCCCAACTATAGGTATCTTATAATAGTAGCCATTAGTTGAAATTATATGTAATTTTGGGAATGTATTATTATTATTATTATATATATATATTTTTAGAGGTTTTGAGTTTGAATTTTATTTAAAATAATAAAATAATTATAGTTAATATTAAGAACTTATTTATTTTAGAAAAAAATATACAGTGTCCCTAAAATATTTATTAACTTGACAAAAATACTCTAAAATATCTAGATATACTAATACATGAAAATAACAACAATGTATTTTTGTCAAACTAATTAATATTTTGAATTTTTTTTTATATTTTTAAAATTATTTTTATCCAATTCAAAATTTTTCAAAATGTATAGTTAACTCTTTAGAATAAAAAAAAACTCAAAAGATTATCACATACACAATACACATATTTGTGAATTGTTTCCAAATTTGATATGAATCTTTAATTTTCACTCAATTATGCTTTTCTTTTTGGGTGTCAATCACTCAATTATGGTGTATTCACAAAAGAAATTTTTAATGATTTTAGAATTTAATTTTATCGCTTTGACAGTATTTTATACAATTACATAATTATATTTATTTTTTTATAATCAATTATTAAATTAACAGAAGAAAAAATTAATTGACATTACGTTAAATTCATACACCAAATCACACTTGCAAATTATAAGCAACAAAATTGAAGTTTTACTTGCAATTTCTTTTTTTTTTATGTTGGGTTCAAGAGACTTTAGTATTAGTTGGTGCCTGGTGGTAGTAGTGGCCTAGTGGGCATCAAGTTAATAGGAGGCGCAGTTATTCCCGCTCAATTTCACATTTTATTTTTGAAAGCTTGTCCTCCCTTTTCTTAATGCGCGGGCGCCTCCTTCCATAACTCATTTGCCACGTCATCACTGTAAAATTGAATTCCTTCAAGTTCAAACTTCCAAGTTCAAACCTCCTCGTGAAAAGCTAAAAATAAAAAAATACAAAGAAATTGAAATTTAAACGCATATCATCTTCCCCAATTTCTCTCTCCCTCTCGCCTGTTACTGATTTTCTTCCTTCTTCACTGCAACTTCCTCTGTCTTAAGCAAGACGAAACCATCTCTCTCACTCTCTCTGCTGTTCCCCTCCGCTTGTCAAAGATAATAATAAGAATATCTTATCTTACTATTACTAATATAGAAAAATAGCATAAAATATTTTAAAAATAAAAATAGCAAGAGAACCAAATGCTGCACGCTTTAGTTTGTCAGGCCATGTGAGAGTTCTGACACATTCTCTTCCTCTCCATCGCTAATTCAATTTTGCTGGTCTCCACTGAATCGCCAACTCGGTGAGTGAACTCAATGGCCTCGTCTTCGCGAGCAAGGAGTAGCTCACCGTTTTCTCATCGCAAACCCTCCACGCCTTACTCATCCACATCTTCATCTTCCTCCTTCATGAACGGAAGATTAATACCTCGATCCAGCTCTTCCTCTTCCTCCTCCTTCTTCAACTCTGGTGGCCGATCCGTCACTCCCAGTCGTGGTCGCAGCGAGTCAACGTCCTATGGCGGCGGCGCTCGCGGTTACAGTGGTCGTTCACCAGTGGCGTTCGGAAATGAGGAGCTGATCGCAGAGCCTGTGGATTCGTCTAGGTCTGCGGACAGCATTTCGGTGACGATTCGGTTTAGACCATTGAGGTAATGCTTAGATCTGGATTCTGGAGCTATGCTTTCAGATCCAATTCCTGCAGGATTGAATAGTTGGATTTTGTCGTTTGTGTCATTTGAGATTTAAACGTCACTGAAAGTGAATGGTGCTGTTGCAGTGAAAGGGAGTATCAGAGGGGGGACGAGATTGCGTGGTATGCCGATGGCGACAAAATTGTCAGAAATGAATACAATCCAGCTACTGCATATGCATTTGGTATTGTATATTCTTCTTGTTATTTCTCTCGTCTTATTTTATTGGAAGTAAATTTTCGGGTGAATTAGTAGGTGTCTTGGGGTATCTACTGGGAAATTTTGTGTGCTTTCGATTTTGGTGAAGAAACTATAGATGCTGATTTTAGAATTATGATTTTGATTTGTGGCAGATAGAGTTTTTGGGCCACATACCAATTCAGAAGAGGTTTATGAAGTTGCAGCAAAACCTGTGGTGAAGGCTGCCATGGAGGGCGTCAATGGTACATAATGTCACTATCTGGATGGATTAACAAAATCTGTTTTAGTTTTGGTCTTCTGTTTCTACTTGAGTGAACTGGCTGGTTATGCACGGGTATAGTGTTAGGGCAGCTAACGACTAACAGAGTCATGCATTTGGGACGTAACTTTGTTCTAAACATTGCAGGAACTGTGTTTGCCTATGGTGTGACAAGTAGTGGTAAGACACATACTATGCATGTAAGTGTCATTCTTTAACACTGTGCTTTTTCTTATCAGTCAGTGTGTGTGTGTGTGTGTTTCCCCCCTTCAAATCTGTTTTGTGCTGCAAGTGAAGGTTTCCTGTAGTCCTGTGTAACTTTTGTACTGGATTTTGTATTTTAGATCACACATTGTATCATGTAGTGTTGGTTATTTGTCAAATTAGGATTATGTGTTGAAGTTGATAGGACATAGTGGCATCGGCTCATCCATGTTGTGTTCTAGTGAGATAAACCTTGGTTGTTGTTTGAAAGCAAAAGGAAAATACGTTACAAGAAAGTAGAGAATATAACATTGTGTATTCTAGTGCCAAAAAATGATTTGCATTGCTGATTTTGTTTTAAAATACGTTCTGCCTACAAACTGCAACGTCTAATTCCTTTACTTTTCTAAGCAGAATTTTCTCTCAAGTTTTGTTTCGATCATAATATGTGCAGGGAGACCAAAATTCTCCAGGTATCATACCTCTGGCTATAAAGGATGTTTTCAGCATGATCCAAGATGTAAGCTTTTCTTTAAACTAAAGAAAACACGGGTCGTGTCTTTGTTATGTCGATTATTTTTAATTATCTGTGTAGCATTATTTGTGCTACCGTTGTTCATTATAATGTTATGTTTTGAAGTAAAAGCTACATTGTTTTTGTACCGGATTTTATAATTTCTGTTAATGTGTTTGTTACTCTGTTTCTCATGTAATTGAAGCCATCTACTTATCTCTCTCTTTTCTCATTTATACTTTTTACCTTCTTAGTTAGTATTTATGCTTTTGTTGAGATATTCACAAGAATACATAAGCTCTATGTCTTGTTTGTTAGCTATAACTAATAGTTACTGGCTTACAGCAACGTTATTTGAAAATCTAATTATACTTTTGCTGCAGACCCCAGGAAGAGAATTCTTGCTGCGAGTTTCATATCTAGAAATATATAACGAGGTAAAATATTCTTTTTTCCATCATCCAGGAACTGTTCTTGGTCCTGCACATTAAAAATGATACCTTCACAGCTGCCTTTTCACCCCATCCTCTGACACTATGCAACATTGACTATCACATTGTATTTAGTTTATAAACCATTTTGTTTTAATAGACATATACTGGCTGTTTCTGCTTGTTGTCAGGTGATCAATGATTTGCTTGACCCAACTGGCCAAAATTTGCGCGTTAGGGAAGACGCCCAGGTCTTTACTTTATTATTCTCATTAGATATAAAATTCTCCATCTAATTATCTATCTATATGTGTCATGTGTTAACTTTGAACGAAAACTGCTCTGGTGTTGCCATGATTGATAAACTGGTTGCCGTTCAGTTATGATGTTGGATTCTTATTGTTTCTTTTTCCATCATACTCTCTTGACGTTTACAATATATTATTGTAACTGCTGTGGTGTTTATTATTTGAAGATTTAAGTCTTCAACTCTTCATTTATAACATAACCACTTCTATGATTTACAAATAAAAATATTCATTTATATATGTTAAATCTTGTTTTTGGTTTTTCATTAAAGGAAATTCAAGTACAACATCTGTGGATGGAAGAAATTTTGGAATAATTGTCAATTTTGAACTTGATACCGTTTCTTGTCTTAAGTCCAATTTGACTGGGATATAATTGATTTGTTATTTCTGGTTTATTCCAGGGAACGTATGTGGAGGGTATAAAGGAAGAGGTTGTTTTATCTCCTGGACATGCACTTTCTTTTATTGCTGCAGGAGAAGGTACTTATGTTGACATTGACAGTGACAGGCACATATATTCATAATATTATTGTTTTAATTGAATTTTTAATAATATACTACTCAGGTGTCATGACTAATGATAAATTGAGAACATTCTTTAACAAGCTTTTGTTTGGATGACAGAGCATCGTCATGTTGGATCAAACAATTTTAATCTGTTTAGTAGCCGGAGTCACACGATATTTACATTGGTAAGCTACTAGCATTGTTGATATGGTAGTGTTAAAATTGGCGTCCAGTAACTGCTTTCTACACTTAAATTGTAAGAGTTAATACTAAGAGTGTATTTGCTATAGATTTTGGGGAAAAAATCTGGAATTTTATAACCTATACTTATGTAATTTAAAATGTTGAAACCTGAGTTTTAAAAATTGACCTTTTTGATATTCTTATTTGTTATCTGATGCTTTTGCAGATGATTGAAAGCAGTGCCCATGGTGATGATTATGATGGAGTGATCTTCTCTCAGCTAGTATGTGAAACTTATGCATTACTTAGAGGTGTCCATATTCGTACTTGATGAACAACCAGTCTCAGTCTTATTTTATTTTTCTTGTTATCTTTCAGAATCTGATTGATTTGGCTGGATCTGAGAGCTCAAAAACTGAAACAACTGGATTAAGAAGAAAAGAGGGATCTTACATCAACAAAAGTCTTTTAACCCTTGGAACTGTAGGTGTCTTCCTATACAATTTCTATATATTTGACCTGGGAGAAGTTTTTTGCCACGTATTGTTTGCTACCAAGACCTCTAGTTGTATTATAATAAGCATGTTGTAATTCTGATATGTATCGAGTTATTACTGCATAAAAATGATGCATTTGTAACTATTTTATTTATTTTTTGGGTAAGTGAGTTAGCCAGAAATAATTGCATAGGTAATGTAGATTATGTTAAATGTTAATGAGAGGATTCTTTGTCACAGAACCGATTGTCAAAAGCAGCCATGCCTGATCGCGCAAATGCTTGTTATTCGTTTTGTTGGAACTGGAGATTGATGAAAATTGCTTGCCCTTTCTTTTGCCAGTTGTTGTTTTATTTACTCTTTTGTGGGTTGTGGGGATGCATGGTTAACATTTGAATTTTTTGGTTTCAATATGAAGGTTATAGGAAAACTGAGCGAGGGGAAGGCATCTCACGTTCCATATCGAGATTCAAAGCTAACACGGCTGCTGCAATCCTCTCTTAGTGGGCATGGTCATGTTTCAGTAAGTTTCAGATTTTACAACCTTCTTTTATGATTAGATGGTTTAACCGTCCTTTTATTCTATACAATTCCTGAGTTATTATTCTATTTCAATATGCTATTTATGTCGATGGGCTGTGCATATTTGGACATTAACATTTGTTTTAATACGACAATTTCAGCTTATATGCACAGTTACTCCAGCATCCAGTAATATGGAGGAAACACATAATACTTTGAAGTTTGCCAGCAGGGCAAAACGAGTAGAAATATATGCCTCACGCAATAAGGTTTGCTGAAACTATGAATTTACCTATATGCCTTACAAATAAGCATTTTTCGGAGGTCCCTGATTTTCAATGGAAATATATGTCAACAGATTATTGATGAAAAATCTCTAATTAAGAAATACCAGAGAGAAATTTCAGTTCTTAAACTAGAACTTGATCAGTTAAAGAAGGGGATGCTTGTTGGTGTCAATCATGAGGAGATTCTGACGTTAAAACAGAAGGTTTTAGCTTTCTCTGATACTAATTTCATATTATGATGGCGTTTTTATACGTATTTCTGTGATTGTCTGTAACCATTTCTGTTATTCTATTGTCATTAGTTGGAAGAAGGTCAGGTGAAAATGCAATCAAGATTGGAAGAAGAGGAAGAAGCTAAAGCTGCTCTTATGAGTAGGATCCAGAGGCTAACCAAGCTCATTCTGGTATCCTCCAAGAATGCAATTCCTGGATATATAGCAGATGTTCCCAGCCACCAGCGAAGTCTTTCTGTTAGCGAGGATGATGTGAGCTCCTCCTTAAATTAAGTAGTCTAGAATGTTATACTGTCTGCTACATTTATCATTATAAAGTGCTGTTTTTTTTAGCTCAATATTATTTGCAGTAAAACTGCTTTAGCACATTTAACTTTCTCATGATATTATTAAACTCCACATAGCTGACAAATTTTATGGTGTTCACTGCTGGGCCACATTAAAGTTCTTGTAGGTAGTTCTTTTGTTTCTTTCTGTCACTGATTTTGTACTTCAAACTGTAAAATTTTTGTATCCATGTTCAAAGTATAAAACCATTTCTGGAAGAAATCCTTCAATGGAAAAGGGCTCTCACGAGAACCATTTGTGTGTGTCTCTTTAACAGCTAGTTTTTTTTGACTTGTGCTTTTTAAAGCATAACAATCTGTTTTCCTCAACAGTAGGTAAACTTGTCACATCTTTTTTATTTGTAGAAAATTGATGGCCCGCGTGATGCTGGGTTGATTGAAAATGAGAGTCAAAAGGATGCTTCTGCATCAAGTAAATGGAGCAGAGAGTTCTCCCCAGCTAGCAGTACTGTTACTGAATCCACACAAGCTGGTGAATTGATCAGTAGAACAAAACTGGCGGGGGTATGTTCGTTTCGCTTCTCCCAAACAATATCTGTTTCAAATAGATTTTGTTATTGGATGCTCCGGATTGAGTTCTATTTCAGTTTCTTTACAATACAAAATTCTTACCTTGATTGCTCATTAAATTATAGGGAGGGATGACAATGTCTGATCAGATGGATCTTCTTGTTGAACAAGTCAAGATGCTTGCTGGAGATATTGCTTTTGGTACCAGCACTCTGAAGCGCTTGATGGAGCAGTCTGTGAATGACCCTGAAAGCTATAAAACTCAGGTATGTTGCACTTAATTGTGTTGGCATGTTCCATTTTGTGCTTGCATCTTGAGCTATTGCTTTCACTTAGTTGTAACCTGGAATAAATGCAAGTGAAATCCTGCCATAATTTTGAATGGAGATTGATAAGAAAAAGGAGCATAAGGTGTCTAGTTGTCAAGGCATTTCAAATAGCGATAAGTAAATTGAATGGCTAGCATCAATATGAAAAATCAAAATAAGATTAAATTAGAGATGTGAGGCTGTGACGGTGGAACGCTGCAGTTAAGAGAAAACACGGCAAAAAATTATTTGAGTAAAACAGTTTGATGTATGTGTAGTAATACTAGGTATGGTTGCATCACCGTACCTTGGAACCAAAATTTTAAGTGGATAAAATTTGAACAAAATAAGAGGTACTCGGATAGTCAAATTAGAGATATGCTTGTATTGCTGATGCCTGTTCTTATAAGGTGCTTTCGTTCTTGCAGATTGACAACTTGGAATGTGATATCCAAGAAAAAAGGAAGCAAATGAGGGTGTTAGAACAAAGAATAACCGAGTGTGGCGAGTCTTCTGTGGCTAACTCATCGTTAGTTGAAATGCAGCAGGTATTGAAGTTAAACTTTAAAGATGTGAAGGGTGCATCTTTATATAGGTGCCTGTGCTTTAAGAAAGCTTATTTATACTTCTGATATTCCTTTATTGGCTTGTTGGC